>JAUEJL010057706.1:0-19183 GCA_032274825.1 Drosophyllum lusitanicum | reverse complement strand
AATTAAAACCTAAAACCACCTGCATGAATCCTAAAACTACCCACACAAATTACCAAGCCCTAAAACCACCCTCACAATTTACCAAGCCTTTATACGATTCAGTGTATTACCTCGAAGTGAGCAAAGTTAATTTTAGTAGTGGAAATGGGGCTACCAAGTAACCGGCTTTTGGGATGTCGGATCCTAAGTGAGTAACCGAGATTTAAAGAATTGAATACCACACTTTTGAAAGGCAACATAATTTAAACTTATTTACGAAAGTTTTCTCCAAAAGTGATACATTTATGGAAAAAATTCTATTGTGGCGGGAGAAAAGAAAGAGTTTTCTAGAAGCTAGGAAAAAATGCTTTCAAGAGAGAAATCATTCTGGTATGGTAGGTACCAAAACAATGCTAATAATTACTATGGTTATGGTGGTTACAACAACAATTTTGGTCAAGTACATGAACCAGCTTCATATGCTCGAAATAGTTCTCGTTGTGCAAAGACTAATATTTCAAATGAGTTTGGTTTTAATTCCAATCTTCATTCTCATGCTCATGTTAGGAAGTATGAATCTTTTACTTTTGTTAATTCTAGTTGGGATGCTTTAGATAAGCTTGATGTGAAATATCCATTTAAGGTGTATTCTATTAAGCATCTGATAAGGTTATCTAAGGAGAAAATTTGTACCTCCCCGCAACGAGTGAACACATTTTTGATTAATCAGGAGAAACTGAATTCTAACTACAAATGGATGCCTAAAAATGAATCTGTAGTTAATTCTCTTAATCCTCCCGGACCCGAACTCAAAAGGGTACCAAAATCTGCATAATTTGTTTTGCAGATAAGCATGAGATATTCCGCAACACCATAATTACACTCTAGAGAATATTGTGAAGTCAAAACAACTGTGTGTTCAATACGCGAAGAAATTCAAATCTCATGGCTGAGAGATTGAAGAGTGTTCCTGCAATTCATCACACACATTATTGTGTTCGGCATCAGCCCGAGCCTGATGATCTGAGAAGCTTACTCTTTTGTGATTTATCATTATTTGATATAACTTATGTTGATTGTTACTTGTAGGGGGAGCACAATTAAGTCTTCAGGACCCGCAAGTATGCACATTTTTTAATTAAAAAAATTGTTTTCTTTATGCATGCTTGTAGGGGGAGTAAATCAAAAAAAATTCACAAAAAAATTTCTTTTTGTTATAATTTCTTTTTTAGAAAATCTAAAAACATTGAAAACCAAAAATCCAAAAACATTGAAAAATCAATAATTCAAAAACAATATAAATGTTCAAAACACAAAAAAAAAAATTATTTTTCAAATTTTGTTTTCTAGTTCAAGAAGGTATTAATTCTTTGTTTCATTATGATACCTTGCTTGTTTTCTTGTTGATCTTTCGAATGATCATCGTTCCATCCGTGAATTCCATCTCACATAATTCTGAAATCCTTCTTTTATTCGTTACATTTCTTGTGGAAAGTATTCATCTTGTGCCAATATGTGGTAATCAATCTTACATCTATGATTGATTCATTGCATTCTGATGATCGAATTGCACCATGAGTGAGGGAGTGTAGAAAGTTACTTACTCCTATGGTCAATCTAGAGCCGGAAGGACCTATCCCAGGAGTTCACCATTATTATTACAAACATAGTAAGGGTTTACTAGGTCAAATAGGTGAGCAGAATCAGTTATCACGGGATACTGATTGGTGTGCAGAGATAAAATGAAACCGAGAGGGGTGGAACAGGATATGGGGTTGCTTATGATCAACGAATTGTTTTGAGATCAATTTGAAAATCATTCTTGTTATTTCATAAATCTTTGATTGTTTCATATTCTTTGATTGTTCAAATCATTCTTGACAATCCGTATCAATATCATATCTTCTGAAAATCATTCTTGTTGGTTATTATGAACCTATGTTTATTCATATTCATTGTTGATATAAAGTGTCCAAATGTATCCAAATGAAGATACATACATTCATTTTGAAAACAGAGATTGGGGGAGAAGTTGAAAAATAGTCAGAGAGCTGAGGGTGTGAGACATGATCAAAAGAAAAGAAAGATCCTTACTAGCCCGTATCAAATATATGGGTAGCTTCATCTACTACTGGTTTCATACTAGTATTGAAGAAGACATTATGGACCCAGTGATGCAATGCACTTGCCCCACCCAGCTACTCAATTATTTTCTTCAAAAATAATAGTTTTGACTTCACACAGAGATTTTTCACATACACTATTGACATCTCACTTGGAGTTTGTTGATATTGAGAATAGGATGATAGCTACTTAGGTCTCCGACTTCTTTTGTGCACTTATTGAGTCTAGAGCCAATTGCTATATCATTTTTCTTATAGGACACTCATGGAATCATCTGCCTGTTTTTGTAACAGTGCCAGAACATCTTGAGTAATATCTTTATGATATTTACAATGATAGATGTAAATCCTACCAGTGCTAACATCATGCCAACCTTGAATGTAGGTCATTCTGCTTACTTAAACTGAAGTGTTAACGGAAAATCTGTGTGATCTCGATGTTACAACGGATGTGTTAATTGTCATATATTTCTAATAGAGTCATGCCAAAATCAATCTAGAAGCAGTTTACAAGTGCATGATGATCATAATGGATCCTGACAATCATGAGGGGGAGAATCAAGTTTAAGGAAGATAATTCACTTGATTTTGAGAAAATTACAAGAGATAATCAACGAAATCTTACTAAGTTGAAGATTAATACGAGCTCAAATTTATTCAATAAGAAGACAAAGTTCATCAAAAGTGTGTAGCTGAAGGCAAAGATAATTCACATGTTGAGAAGGATATCAAATCAAGGGGGAGCATATACATCAAGTGCAGTTGTTTTAAAATTTTCAGTTGTTACTTACATTTTGAATATGAGATCCTTATTCATGATTATGAGATCCTTATTCATGAAAAGAAGAGACAAGAACGGCTAACAAAGTTTCAAAGAGATGAAGACATATGTTTAGAAAATCGAGGGGGGTGATGTTCTGAAAAAGTTTCAGATTTTAGTATTAAAGATCTTGAGCTACTTTCGAGGGGGTGCAAATTTTGTTTAAAGAAAATTTCAAAGGTGCTAAAACAGTCAATCCAACTCTCGAGTAACATTTGTGCGTAATCAAGAAAGATTATTCCCATGTCGGGCTCAAGATTGTTCCCGTAAAGACAAAAGAGATTATCATGGTTGTAAATTTTGATAAGCCGAAGGCTGCTACTACAATCTCTGATAAACAACATGATCACTGCTGACGAGTCTTTGAAGATCTTATGAAGACTCAAAACTTCAAACAATGATCTTCTAACGTTTATTGCATAAAGAAAAAGAATCTCTGCATATTCTAAACAAGAAGATTGTTTTATGCTTAAATAGATAATATATTTTGTTATGTTCTGTTTTGCTTTATTTGTATAATGAACACAAAATGGGAGAATGTTATAACCTTGTTGTGTTCATTTATCATTTTAGTTAAGTTTGCTTTTAGATGTATTTATCTGATCATACAGGGACCATTATTGTACATATGACCAAGGTATTTAAACCATAGATCAATTAACCCTAATCACGGTTTTCACATTTGTTTATGGCGTATGCCTTGTTTTGCTTTCTGCCCCATACGCATACATACATATGGTTCTTCATAAACATTGATTATCATTGTGTTCAAGTGGAAATTTTCAATTATTGTTGTTGTGATACTAATTGAGATCATACACAAATGCATAAAGTTATATCGTTGTTTTTTTAATCCATGAATTTCTTGACATTCTCAGCTTAAATTTTTCAAGAAACGCATGTAACACTACATTTAAAAAGCATAATTATATATGGATTTAGAGGCTGTTTGTTTGCTGCTTAATGGAACCATTCAGTGCTGAATGTTGAATCGTTCAGCATTCAGCTTGTTTGTTACTGCCTCTGAATGAAGACTGTGTTGAATGAAACAGAAGAATGCTGTTGAATCATTCTACCTTAAACCATTCAACGCATTATACCCCTTTTTTGTTACAAATTGAAATTTATAATCCTTTCTCGGCCAAAAAAATTGGACGTTATCTTTATTGACAAATTTGATATTTAGATTACTTTTCTCGGCAATTTTTGCTAAATTTAAATTATTATCATTATATATAAGTGACAATGTCCATTTAATTAAAGGACCGTTTGATGATCGAACCATGATGATCAGTAATTAATTAATTTGCTATAGTTTTACAAGTGTGAAGACTTTTTATAACTTATATCTAATTCACGTACGTATTAACAAGTGTACGTATATACGTAGCGTAAATTTTAACCTTTACTCGTATATTTAAAATCTGGAACGTACTGGTAGTACGTGTGTGATCTGTAAACATAATGCATATATATTCGTTCATACGACCGGCCAAAACCTTTGGCTTTTACCAATCACTGGATCTTCATTACATATATGAATTCTTCATCTCCTAAATCCATAATATAATCTCTCTTTCTCTAGATATCTCTCTCTCTCACACACACACACCAAAGATCGATCGAAACTTAATTTTGTGACGATGACTGATCGAGCATCGCTAGCCAAGGCTAGAAGAGAGCTCGAAGACATGTATCTCGGTGTCCCTGATGATTCCGTAAACTTAACATTCCAAGACTTCGCGCAAGTTTCACAAAACGTGGCTCCGGTGGCGGCTGGGAAAAAGAAACCAACGCAGCTGCCACCGCCGCCCGTCAAGAGAATGGATTCCATATCGGAATCCACTCCTAAACACGACCACTTCCCGCCAACACATAACTTGTCCAAGATTCCCAGTCTTGATTTCAGTAGAGGCTTAGAAGCATCTTCCCTAGCTCCGCCGCATCATCATCACCACAAGAACCACCATGCTGCCGTGGACCCACCGGTGATTGGTTTGCCGCCGGGAAGTGGTTACAGGCACCACCAAAAGCAAGTGGAGGAGGTTGCGCGACATGGGTATAACCACCCTGGTGATCATCATGATTATTATGGTAATAATGGATCATCACATGGTCATGGTCGTGGGAATAATCATGTGATGAAGGGTACTCCTGGTCATGGGCATCATGTAGATCATGGACATCATAAGGGCCATGTGGTGGAAAATAACATGGCATATGATGACATGAGTATGATGAGTGGAATGAGCATGACATCCATGTACCAAGAGAAGGCGGGACGACGACGTCCTGGTGTCCCTCACTCCAATATTTGCACTGTATGCAGTGTGTATATCTACGTGTTTCGCAACCGTTGCCTTGTAAGTCAATTCTTTCTTCACCTATATATGCTGTTAAAAGAGCCTTAGTTACCGCTTATTAAGAGTTTTAATCGGTCTTATTTTCTAACTAGGAGCTTATTATAACTAAAAATAAAAAATATAACCGAGCTTATGTAAAATAAGTCGGAAAAAAACTAGTTTATAATAAACAAATCTATCTGTGTATTATAAATTATCTATTTTTTATGTTATATTTACTCATTTGACCCTCTCTTTTTGTCTCTTAGGTTTGTGGAAGAGTGTATTGTAGACAATGTTTGAACATTGGCATGGGCGAGATGACCGAAGGAAGAAAGTGTATTGATTGTCTCGGACGAAAATTTAGTCAACGGTAAGCAAAACCGCCATGTTGTGTATGTCGAATAACAATTTTTAGCAATCGATAAGAATAACCACTCCTTTTTTTGTCGGTCTGTTATACTCAATCTCATCTTAGTGGGGTATAGATACGTACGTATGAAAATATACGTACTCTTATCTTTAATTGTGTATGTTGATATGTAGGTATATCCATAGGGCTGGTGATGTAGGGTGCTGGTCAAGGTGTTTCGGTGGGTACCCAAGTGGAGTGAAGGTCCAAGAACTTAAATGGGCCGAAAAAGGGCCCAGAAGATCGGGAGGAAACATGTATAGCCGTAGTGTTATGATGTCCACATCAAGAAGCCCATTAACGGCCCCAAGAACCCCAAATCGGGCCCATGTTGTTGCTAGCGGCCCACCTTCTTTTGTCACCACTCCCGAGTATTCCCCTTATGCTACTCCCACTCGTCATCACCTCCCTTTCTAAACTAAAATAAATTTGGACTATTTTTTGTTTTAATATACTTTTAGATAAGAAGCAAACTTTGGCCCAACATGTTGGGAATTATGTTCATGGAAAAAGTTGGGGGTGACCGTTAAAAAAATAGTGATATATTTTTGGCAGTGCTAATATTTGGTAATTTTTTTATTTAAATCCAATTTGATAGTTATAAGTTTTATATAAAAAAATGTAACAATAATGATCGAATAGGAGAAAATATGGGTGTACAATATTCGGGTTTAACTGAGAAAATCAAAAATCGAATCGAACCGAATCTAATTATAATTACCAAAACACATTGCTGCTAAAATTATATTGCTATTTTTTGACAATTACCTTGAAAGTTATATTGCATATTTTCATTTAAATATAAAAAAAATAATTACAGATATATTTCTTAAGGTGGGGATTTTTATTTTTATTAATTTTTTTATTTGTTTCTTTATTTTTACCTTCAAGAAATTGCTATAGGCCTTGTACTTGAAGGATCCAATGTTTAATGAATTTTAACTTTGATGATTTATATTGCTTTCTTAGATTTGATTTAATGGGGTCATGTATGTGTTACTTATTTTTTTAATACTTCCATATGTTGTTATTACATGTGATATATATCATTGTTATGATATTATTGTAGCTAAATTCATTTGTCAAGATATATGTAAAATTATTTTGTGATGAAAATAATTAAAAAATTAGAGGTTCTAGTAATTCATAATAAATTGAGTAGAAATAATACCAATAGAATAATGATGTTGATAGCTTATATACAAAGTTGGATTTATTCTTAAGTGCATTTGAAAATAGGAGATTTTTTTTTTATATATGTGTTGAGACATGTATTACATGAACCTCATATAATAGGGGGCCAAAATTATATCTATCAATTATCAATTTATCATGGTCTAGAGAAACAGAAATTATGTGGTGCATATATAGTGCACCATTTTAGTTTGCTACTAAGACTAAGAGGGATCATTGTGTCATTATCAGAAAATTCAAAGAACAGTCTGTACACTGTAATTCCATGTAACCCTTTGAGATATTATATTTACCCTGAGGCCCCTTAAAAACAAGCATTTACTAAATTAGCTATTATATTTAATAAATCTTGCAAAAACCACAAAATAAACTTTATAATTGCAACTAATTAAACCTCATCTAGTTCAAATAAAAGTTGCCTACATATTGGACAAGATGAATTTGACAGAAGCCATTTATCTATACATTTAACATGAAATAAATGTTTACACTTTGGCAAAATTCTCATCTTTTCACCTTCAACAAAGTCTCCGAGGCAAATTGGACAATCGGTGGCCGGAATTTTCGTCCCTGACCGATAAACCACCACCGGAATGTCACTCAACTTATCTTGCTTGCCGCCAGTTGAGGACATTCCGGCGGCGGGTTGTGGTGGATTCTGAAAAATAAACGTCCGGCCACACCGAAAAAAGCATCGAACGATGGAATTAAGCCCAAGAGCACATATTAATGCACATAGCAACACAGCTAGTATGATCATCATGTTGTTGTCAAAGCTGTCGTCTCCCGTCGTGTAGCCACCATCGGATGAGCTTCCATTGGCGGCTGATGGCGGAAGCGCGATGTCGGTTTGTTGTAGCCAGCGATAAGCCATGGCTGGAACCATTTGTGATCTGATTGGAATGTTTGTTTTGAGGTTTTTTGGGAAAAGAAAGTGTTGGAAGGATAGCAGCAAGGATAGAAGATAGAAAAAGCAAAGAATTTATGGGTTTTGATGAGTAAGAATCAAGAAAAATGAAGAATAATGAGACCATAAAGCTTATAGAATATGGATTCCATGGTTGTCCTCAAGTCTTCCATAGGCATTGTAGAGAGAGATGAAGATGATGATATTGATGATGAGAGAGAGGCTCAGCTTGATTGAAAGCAATGAAAGAAATTTTTTGAATTTGACATGATATATGTTGGACAAGTGGATCTACTTTTTTGGTACAAATAATATATTCACATGCGACGATCAAAAATATCACGAAATTATTTATATTTTAAGTAGAAATGAGAAATTCCTACGCAATAATAATTTGTCATATATAACAAAAAAATATTTAGTTTGATAATTTTGCCTTTGAACATGTTGATAGAAAAAATTAATAATGAATTTATGAAGGTATAAATGTCATAATTATTGTATATGAAAAATCATTGTTGTGGATAAATCACTTCCGTAAGCATAAAGACCGTGTAAATTGTATATGCAAGAAGTAAACCGTGTAAATTGTAGGTTGAGATTGAACCCAAAACCTCTATATCACGATGCACGTTTCCGATCTTAATATCACCAACTTAGAGACTAAGATAGCGTTTGATTACAACTTAATAAGCTTAATATGAAAATAGCTTAATTAACTAAGTCATTATAGGGGTGTTTGTTTTTTCACTTCATTAATAAATTTGACTGAATATAAAAAGCCGTGAATTGTGAGATCTTCGTATTAAGTTCAATTAAAACTTATTTCAGACAAAACTTATCTACGCGTTCAGACACTTTATCCAAACATAACTTAATATAAAAATAAAACAAACAAACCCTAAATCTTATATAATAAAAGAGTAAGGTGATATTTATTTTTAAGAGACAAAACCTCCTATATCTAGTATGAAAATTTTAAAGTTTTTTAAGGCTTTTTAAGAGTTGGAAACACTTTTTTCCAAAATAAGAACTCCCACCTCTTGTTTAGATGTATGTAGAACTTGAAGCTTTATTTTAAAAGAAATGACTTCAAAAAAGAAAATTGCTTAAAGTGAGTTATAGGAATATTGTGAAGCTTTTAATGTATAAAATTAAATAAGCGCCTTTAATAACTTGTTTTTATCATTTAAGTTTTTTACTTTATGTCATTTTATGTATTACAATATTCAAGTTTTAGCTACTACCAACTCTATCAAACACATATAAACAAAGCTCTAGTCTCCAGCTATCAGCTACTTCTACCAAACACATTCGTACTCTTACAGTTTTTTTTACCAAGATCCTTTATCTTTGAAGTAATTTCACCAACAGTTAATTTGACACTATAGGTTTTATTAACTATTCGGTAACTTGAATGATAGGTATATCTGTAAGTTGATACACTAAGTAGTATGATTTGAAAGTGTTGTACATTAAATGGTAACTTTGAAAGTATGATATATACGGTAGCAAAAAAATACAAGTTTGACACATTTTGATGAACTAAACTGTATAGAAAACTATTATTATCATCAAGTATTATTAATTAAGCTTTAAACATATATCAACTGTCTTCTTAAAGTAGTTCCTTAGTGATTGGTAGTACACAAACTCCTACTTCTTGCTGAGCTTGATCTTCAAATCTTTGCATCTTCATTGCTTTAACTGGTCCAAAACTAATTACATCCCTTCTAGTTCTTACTTTTAGGGGGTTTTTTTTAAAATGGGTTTCGCCTTCTAATCTCTCTTGAAAACCATTTCTCAATATTGTTTGGTTATACACAAACTGACCAGCTATTTATTTTCCAAACATAAAAAGACATGCTTATGGTTTATTGTTCTGTATTTAAATACTTATAAGTGCAACTTACAATTTTGTTTGGGACTCAATTGGTTCTAAAATGAAACTAAACCGATATCAAAGGGTTTAGATCAGTCCAACTCGGTTCATTCTCTCTTTTCTTATTTCCCGCTTTAAGCATGGTTTTTTATGAAGTCAAGCTATGCTCAAATATATACGATATAACTATTTCATTAGTCATTTCCTAACCCTCATGATCATCCAAGATGTTTAGCCAGTAAGGATTAAACCCGAATCGCCAACTGGATCATCTCAAGATGGTTCATAGCAGTTTCATTGTTGTATTTCCCAACCTCATACTTGCCTAAGCTCAAAGTTAATTACAATACCGGATTTAATGACTTTTATAATAAAACCTAGAATATGGTCCCTTACTAGGGATGTCAATGGATCGAAGCTGAATCGGATATGTATATCTACATTCATATTCATTTAGTTTTTCTTAATCCATATGCACTTAAAATTATTTCATATGTCTGTATCCATATCTATCGGATTAGACGGGTAAATGGATATCCGTTGGATGTCGAAATAACTTTTTTCTCAAAGGAAATATAATAGATTTACATATAATTTATGATTTTTGTTGACATAAATACATAGTTTCTTGAGTTAATTACATTTTTGGTCCATATGGTTTGATCAAAATTACGGAATTAGTCCCTGGGTTGTAATGTTTACGGGTTTGGTCCCTCCCGACCCCATTTCCTTTCACTTTTAGTCCCTGGTCAAACTAAAATGACCAAAATACCCTCATGTCATTTATTTATTCATTTTCTTTAACATTTAATTGGTTTTTAATATTAAATAATATTTAATCTTGTTAAAAAATTATATTATCTATTTCACTCCAATCACCCCCCTTATCTTCTCTTCTAACCTTCTCTCTACTAACCTTCTCTCTCTACCCACTTTCTCTCTACCTGCACCTTGCACATCACCTCCACCGTCACTGACGCCATCGCCGGCGGTGGCTCTCTCTACTACATCTCACCGACTCCGTCACGCATCACTACCAAAACTGCCTTTCCCCCCTCTAGTCCTACAATGACTACGCAAGTCCTTCTGGTTTGACCACTAGCTCCACCGCACCTTTGAAGAATGACACCACGCTCAAACACACACCTCCGATGCAACACACGCTTCACCTTCTAGTTAGATCTAGGGTTTTAGGGTTTTTTTTCAATTTTTTTGTTGATCGATTTGTAAAGATATTGATTTTCGAAACCCAATTTAAACAAAAATTTGAGATATTGATTCTATAGATCTTGATGTATGCAATTTGGTCTATGTTTCATTTGATTTCTGGGTTTTGATTTTGCACCACTATTTCTAACGATAATGTTTGTGAAGAACCCTAATCGCACCACCGTAAGCCCAAAGGTTGAATCTTTATTTTTTAAGAAACCCATTTGCAGAGAACCTTAGTCGGTCGGAACTCGTGGGTGGCGGCAGTGGCTACATTTATCAAAACCCTAAGCAACGGAGGTGGTAGCCACACTCGTCGAACCCTCATCAGGATATGTATGCATTGATTCAGATCAAACCAAACAAATCAAAACCCTAACCATGGCGGTGTTATCGGCGAGAAGCAAAACGAGGAGGTGGGTAGTGATGGTGGTGTTGTTGGTAGTTGTCGAAAGAGAGTCAGTATGAGAGAAAGAAGGCTATGTAAGAGAGGAAAGAAAGAGAGGAGACGCTGGTGGTCGTTGGAGTTAACTGACTGGAGGTGGTGGTAGGTGATGGGACTGTGGAGGTGTGACGGATGTGTTGTCTCAGTAGGGAGAGAGACTTGTGAATGATAAGAGACATTTAATGATAGTAAATATAATATATTTAAAAATAGATTTATATTAAATAATATTTAAAAATTAATTACAAATTAAAGAAAATAGAAAAATAAATAGGATAAGGTTATATTGGTCATTTTAAGTTTAGGAGGGACCAACATGCAAGAAAGTTTGTTTCGGAGGGATCAAACCTATACAAAATCAGACCCAAGGACCAAATCCTTAATTTCTAGCAAACCGCATGGACCAAAAATATAATTAACTCTAGTTTCTTTATAAAAAAAAGGATGCAAATTAATTAAAATATAACTTAATATAACTACAATCAACATGAAAAACATAATTTGTAATTATATAGTATTATAATTTTGAATATATATATATATCCAATATTTTATTTATATGTAAATGTCAAAAATATAGTAAATATATAGGTTTATAAACTTAATTATATAAAAGTTTAAGTTAGGATAATTGAATTCCGAGTTAATGGATTCATCTATGGATGAATAATAGTCATCCATATCCGCTCCACTAAACATCTATATCCGTTCAAAATCTAATATTCACCCATTTAACTCCGTTCATATCCACCACCAATGAATCAAATCGGGTGGATGATGGATGACAATTGTCATCCCTATCCCTTACCACAAGGAACCCAAATGGCTCAACCTATGACACACAACCACTGTATTTGTCGCCTTTTCCATCTTCCCCGATTCCATGTATTCGATTGCAAAAAGGGTTTAACCGTCAACCAAAAAAGAATGCATGAACATATAAAAAAATGTTTACTTTTTCTTTTCTCAGCAAATCCCTCATGTTTAAGAATAGCTATAAACCGAAAACAAATTCGAAATCGACACCTTTTTGTGTCATGTCTTTTCGTTTATCGAGTGGACAATTTTTTTAAAGAAGTATTTTCTAGTTACGGCTTCTAGAGTGCTTGCTCAAATGTATGTTGTCTAACCATTACTGTAAGCGAGTCCGTGAGCATTACTTACCACTCCTAAATGAAACTCTGATTGGACTAAAACTTTTGATCTCCCCTTTAGGGAGCTTATGTCTTACCCGGTAGGTAATCAGGTAATGGTTATCACCAACTAGGACTTGTCCTAATGGTATGAAGGGTTTTACCCCACTGTAAGGTCTCGAGTTCGAGTCTCACTGTGGGGGTTTCCGGAAACAATGGAGGAGGGTTTCCTCCCTCATGGCGCATGGCTTGGGGATCGCATACTGCCCTATATGAATGTCACTACGGATACAGCCCACTAACATAACTTCGCTGTTAAAAAAAAAATCAGGCAATGGTTATCGAGTAGCAATTTAATCGATTAAATTCTATTTACGTGATTTGAGAAAAGCGTGTGGGGTTTATATGGTTGAATTAAGTTGAGGGGTCGTTATCGACAACACACTACTTTCCTAGTCCTCGCTTCAGATATTTTCAGACACCATGGCCCGCCTTTTTAATGCATGTGTCCACGAACTTTCTAGGGAATCTATAATAGAAAATATTTGCAGAGGAACCCTCGAGGTTCTGGTCTATATACAAATTGGCCCTTTAAAATTTGGATATTACATAGTAGCAATTAAAACATACGCGTTCTTGAGACCTGGAGAGCCTTTCTTAATTGCCTTCCTTCCGATGCCAACTAGGATGGCGTGGAGTGCGTTTGATGTCTGAAATTTTGTGTTTTCTATAATCCAAAGATCAAATTTGTAAGCCATAATCTAGATGACAAGTTTTCTAAAACCTCAGCAAAGACAATAACTCCAATGCATGAGAAACGTCGGGTATATATCAAACAGATACTCCAACTATAAGATTTGGAATATTATATATGAAAGTTGCCCTACGTACATATAGACCACAAACGACTCTGCCGGATTAAGGAGTGTTTGGTTTGAGGATATGTTTGGAATTCATACTCACTCCATGTGATCCTATATTCCTATTATCATAGTTCATTCTTTTAATTAATTCAAGAATCAGGTGATGGAGAAGATTCTACAGCTCAAGAACCCCAGTTTTGACTGTCACAGGAACATTTTTTTATGTTACTTCTTTTAGAGTAGGGACAGTGGGACACCTTGTACTAGAAGGAAAAGGTAACCCACATTCCACCAAGCATTTCCTTGGCCAACTTGGAAGGATATAGAATCTTGTACTATATTTGTTGGTTTTTGTTGTTCATAATTCACCATCTTTTATACATTGTTTTTTTAACGCTACACAATGTTATGTTAAATGTTAATACAAAGGAAAGTTTTCCCCCATTAAGATGAGCAAATTTGATCCTAACAAACCCTAGACCCTCCGATCGATCCAAATCCGTAAGCTACTCCAGATCAAATCAAAAGATATTCCAAACCAAGTTTGAATATAATACTCAACCCACACTACTCGCAAGCCTTATCAAACTTTGTGTTATTTTACATCTATATACTTATATTATTATGCTATATAATTGAGTTGGAAGGAGCTCAAATATCAATAACTCGACAAGCTCAAGCTTCTAAAAAAAGGCTCAAACTATTCAGAGTCTCAACTCAAATCAACTCGACTCAATTACACACCTAATCTAGTCCAAGCTTAGGCTGGCCCAAAATCAGCATCCAGCTCATATGAGCACAAGTTATGAAGTTAACCAGCTCTATACCAGCCAAACCCTAGTGTGATGTATTTTTACAAACCGAGCAAGTCCAGGATAGGGTTCAGATACAGTTCAAAATTCTACCATTAAGATCTTTCCAGATTAATATTTACTTAGTCAGTAGTTAAATCTTGGTTAACAATATTTTCAATAAAATGCTACAGTGTATCCCCAAGCAAATAACACCTATAAACATACCGATAGATGGAATTTGGAGTTTAAAACTGCCACAACTTACCACTATGGCACTACAACCACAGAGTCTATCAATAGTGTTATGCAAACAAAGTCATTTCATTTACCTTCACTTGTTTTACATAGAAGATCCAGACCATGACCATATTTGGTCCTATACATAGTAAAGCAATGGTCACCAGCGTGTCAAATTTCTCCACTTGTCCTTCAAATCAACCTGAAATCATGAATTCAAAAACTTGATGCCAATACAAAGATAGATTGTTGTGGAATGTCTCAACACAAGTAATGTTGCTTTACCTCAGTTCTATCTTCAAAGATGTCGCGATATAAATTTAAGATCAGCTTCCAGTTTCCTCTACCATACCTTCAGATACAGGAATAAGACTAATGTGAATATTACACATCTTTGTCTTCATAGACAAATGTAAAGGTGGCAATTTTTACCCATTATTTATGATTGTCGATTCGAGTTGTGTTTAATCCCAAACAGGTCACATAAAAAAATATTAGCGAGGGGAATTTGTCAAACGCATTTAAAGTCACCCAAAGTCTATTTAAATGCATACAGCCTCTTTAATTGTTTTAATCCAAAATTTCGATTATCATTCATCATATAATTTTTATCATAATCATGAGTACTGTATTAATTTTTTTAGAAAAAGTGGATGATAAAGTGTTTGCAGGTCAACTCTGCTACACGTGATCCATACAAAGAATGACCCGTTTCAACATATTATCCACCCCATCCATTTTGCCACCTCTAGACAACACTTAGACAAGCAGAGGGTAGGATAAGTTATCCTGCATATAATTCGAATTTTGAAATTATAAATGAGAAAACAAGCCATTTTTATGGGTTGGATTTCAATAATTGATGAAAATTGATGAAAATGAGGTAAAAGAAGGCTTAACAAGTATGACATACTTTTGAACACCGGTCCTTAACGTGTCCTCCTCTAAGTTGGTCCATCTCTTTTTCTTTCTCTTCCGCGCAAGTTTTTCGATTTCAGAAACGCTTGAAGGTGTGATTTTTCTCTTTTTGGGGCTAGGCAAGTGAGGTCTTGTAGGTGATCTTTCCTCAGAGCTATCAATGGAGTCGCTCCACTGAACAAAAGACATTATAGCTAATTATGGGTGTCCATGCATATATGATATATTTCAACAAGATTAAAACAATGAAACATAGAAACAAGAGAATGTAACTGTGAACAGGGGAATCTTTGAAATTAGACGCTTTATGATATACAAATTATTTCATCCATGAACGGAGAGGTCTAGCAAGCACAAATAACTATATAGGCGTTCTTCATAGTTCTAATATACTGAAAGTGCTAGGTGGAACTTTAATAGATAATCTGCTACTACTAGAGGAAGCAAGATGGGGGTCGATCCGGTTGGTAACGTGCAAACCCGGTTCGATTTGAAAAATGCCATTTTAGAGCAGTTACGTTGGGTTGTCCCGATAAAACTTTTGTCCTCCATTAATAAAAAAGTTATACACATTAACGCGCTAGTAATGATCACCAAAACAATATAATCACATACTCATCTAGATATTTTGAATTAAATAAAAAAGATCTAGAAGGTTGTATGCATAAAAGATGGGATGACTTTCAACCCATTTGACGTATTCCCCTTTTAGCTAAACATTTATATATGATCTAATTGATATATAACACAACCCATATCTGCATGTTAACAAGTAAACGGGTCAAAATTACCACCTCTAGATACTGCTAGTCCTAATAATTGTACTTGGTAATGGTAACGCTTTTGGAGCATGTGTGTGTATACTATCGTCATTTCATGATGTCCAAAGCCAAATAGATCATCCAGTCAACACCCATTAAAGTAGAAGTTTATATAGTTCATGAGAGTTTGCCTACCTGATATCTCATATGTATCTATTATATTATAATGGTTTCGTAAATTCATCATTTGTGAAATCTAATTCCAAATTTCCAACAACTTGCAGAAACACTATTCTAAACACAGTCCGTCTTAGTATCCACTTATCCGGTACTAAAGCACATGCATACAACACCTCGGCTAGTACACCCTCATACTGCAATACATATAGCAGCAAATCAAGTGCCCTAAAAATACTCAAAACCTCATATCATGATAGTGGACTGTAAAAGCATCGATTTATTAAGGGCTTATGAATCCTCAGGCCTTGTCATTCTCAATAGATGACCAAAAGTCCATCACTATTTTGTCTCCAACAGAGCATAAAATTAACTTGCAGGTGTGTCTGCCAAAATTTGAATATACAGGCTAAAAGATGATATGTTTGGAGAAGATACACCAGAGGTTTTTTTTAAGGGTATATGCTTTAACTCTTTCTAACAAGGCAACATTTACCAACATGATCCTCATCTTCATCTCAAAGAACCAAAAAACAATCAAACTAAAAAATCCAATTGAAGTTGCAGCTGAATCCTCACAGCTGAATCCTCACACTGCAGAAATGTGTGAACAGAAGAATTATAGGGCAGGTTATCCTAGGATTCCAAACTTCTAACTGAAGTTCCAGCTGAATAGGAGCTCCCAAATGTGGCAAAGGCTGCAATTTTAGGACTGTTAATGAAGTTGAGGTTGGGATTCCAATATAAAGCTCCTAGCTTCCTAGGTTTGGCCATTGTTGGGCATGATGACAAGGTATGTGAGCATAAGTTGAAATCAACGCATTTATGGATAAAACTAAGAATGTTAAAAACGATTATGTTAAGCTGCAGGGCAGGTGGAGGATAAGGGCTTATTCATGTAGTTACAAAGAACTGGAACCAAAAAAGAAATTCAAGAGGAATGATGGTGCTGCTTCCCAGGGTAGTTCCCGAGTTAAAAAGGATCATAATAACGCTACTAATTGGAGAAACATGTTCCAAATAAGGGCACGAAGATCTCAGGTAATAAAAGGTATGTTGCAAAACCTCAAAGTCAACAAAATGATGGTGGTATGGAACTGAGGATAAGGGAAAGGAATAGAGGGTGAAGGCCCAAAAGTCCAAAAAGTTGATCAAAAAAAGAAAAATGTAATTGACAAGAAAATAGGGGTCAAAACTGAAACCATCAATAGGTTTGGTGCTCCAGAAAATTTCAACCCTATGAATGAGAGTAAAAAAAGTTCAAAAGTATGGTAGGAATATAGCTAAAAATATCAAGGATGCTTAAAGCATATTGAATTGAAAACAGACATACTCTTGGAATGTTGAAAAAACAGGTTATTTTATAAATGTGTGGGAGGGATGATGGTGTGGCTCACTTCATGGCTATGGATGCTTCTGCTATGAAAGATAATGCAAAGAGAACCAGGGTGCAGGGGAGTACAAGCACAAAAACAGCCAAGAATACATGATGTCTAATGTTTATTATTTGTTAGGGTGTGAATTTGATGCCCTAGCTTCTAACAATTTTAGGGGTTTTTTATACGATCCAGATTATATATTAGATATGTTTTAGTATAAGTCTTAATTAGATAAGGAAATTATTGTTAGATATGTTTTATTATTTAGTTGATATATTTAGATAGGGATTATTTTATAGAAGATTAGGAGTTAAGAGTTACTTTAGGAGTAGATTATTATCTTTCATTATAAATAGGTCATTAGGGTTGTAATTTTAATATGCAGAAACTATTGGTGGTTTATATCATTAGAGTGTTGGTTTACCTCTCGGAACTCGGAAGTAAACCATGGGAGAGCAGATCGATGTCTCGAAAGCCGATTAATCTATCTATTTATCTTTTTTTATTGCCAGTTTCATCCGCATCAGTTTTTTGGGCTGGCTTATGGTGTTTTATAATTCTTTTCTGTTTTCCATAGCTATTAACTACTTCTCTTAGTACAAAAGTGATATGAATCAAATTGATAATTAAATAATATTGATAATAGGCACCCTTAATCAGATGCTTGAATAAATATTCCCGGAATTCAAGAACCAGGAGGTCTCCAAGAAAACAAACGACAAAACAAAAACAATATTTTTCCTCCCCGAAAACCCTAATCGGCCCTAGGCCTTTATAGACTCCTAATCCTATAATTTAGGAAACTAAATAAAAGATAAATATAACTCAATAAAAGATAACTAATTAAAAGGGTAAGGCTTAATCAAATACCCCCACCCAATCCATAGGGGGGAGAAGATGTATCATTACCTTGCCCTGAAAAACTTGTCCTCAATGTGGAGGACTTGTAACTACTCGGCATGTGGGTGATGGTCTTCCAAATCAGTGCCTTCATCGTCAATCAGTAGAAGATGGAGCGTCTTTTGCGGGCAATGATGTCGAGGTATAAACTTCCCGTCACAACGGAAACAAAGCCCCTTGGCCCGTTTATCGGCGAAGTCTGCCTCTGTCATCCATTTGAGCAGTTGCTTAATTCCGCTCAAATTGGCTTGCGGCACCATGGAGTTAGGTAGCTCCGGCGTGTACAGTCCCCCTTCCGTTGTTCGAGTCGGTAGGATTTTCCTCCCTTCTTTCCCTTGTTCTTTCACACTCCCAGTTTGGTTCTTGTCCACCATGATTGTCAGCTTAATGGCTTAAATTAGCCCTGATGGTTGCAACAGACGAACGAATGTACGTAGTACCGGTTTCAATCCCTTAATGAACGTCCCCTCCATAACCTATTCGGAAATCCCATCCAATTGAGCCACTAAGGTTTCAAACTGACTAACATACTCATAGGCTGTACCCTCTTGTTTAACACCTAAAAATTGTTCATAAAGGTTACCTTTGTTAGACGGAGTTAAACTTGGTAATTGTATATTGTATTATTGTAATTAATCAAGATTACAGAAGGAGAATATATAAGAAATATATTTACATTCTAGACCCTCTAATATATACATATTTAAA
>JAUEJL010057695.1:0-19185 GCA_032274825.1 Drosophyllum lusitanicum | reverse complement strand
AGATGTGGTTATCCCCCATGTGGGCACGTGTTGACCGTGGCTAGCTACCACGTGGAGACATTGTGGCCCAATGGACAAACCCGCATCCTTATGTGCTTACATGAATGATTTTGAGTTATATTGATTGCCAAACTTGTGTTTTCTAAAGAGAAAAATGATGACTTGGTTTTGGAAAGATAATGATTTTTGGTTATACTCACTAGCTATGTTTATAGCTAACCCTGCATGTGTTTAAATGTTTTGTATCCACAGGTTGTATAGAGGCCTTGGTGAGGCTAGTAGTTGCTGTGGGCATAGCTTTGCTTTGGTTGCATTTCCGGTAATCTTGGATTTCCTCTTCTGTTGTCTATGGTAACACCAAAGGTTTTGGGACTGTATTGTATGATACAGTTTAATGTTTAAAATACTATGGTATTTTTGCTGAAATACTTTAAAGAAATCTTGATGCTTCCGCAATAAGTTACGAAGATTTGTATAAAGTATGTTTTAAATTGAGTTTTTGAAAAAAATTAAATTTGGACTGAAAATCAGGGTGTTACATTATTTGATCTTTTTAGTGTCAATTTTTGGGTATTTTTGAGTTTTCTTGAGCATTTGATGTCTTAACATCATTAACAAAGGGTTGTGTTTTGGGACTGAATTGTGCTTATGATGATATAAGTTTGTTTTGAGTTGAGTAAATTGGTCAAATGGTTAAAACTTGTGTAGTTAATCTTATTGATGATCAATTGTTGTTTTCTGTGATTGTTATAGTTGTTATCTATAGTATTAAAGTGCTGGAACATACTTTGAGTCGAATTGGTAAAATTTGGTATGGGTATGAAGCTGTTTACATATAATAGTCTTGTTGCCTAGAACCCGACACGGGCCATGTATAATGGAATACAAGTCGTGTAGGGTAACCATGTAGGTACACGGGTTGTATTGTATGGGATAAGTATCATGTAGAGCCATTAATGGCATAGGCCATGTAGCTAAAGCTTAATCGTGTAGTTATGAGTAACACTAGTCGTGTTGTCAAACACGGGCCGTGTAGAATTAGGGTTTAACATGGGTTGTGTAGGTGTGATGTAGCCATGTAATACAATAAGGCCGTGTTCAGTTTGAAATGTAGGACAAAATTTTGTATTTTGATATGCTGTGTATTAGGGGTGAGCATGCGACCCGATAGACCGAAAAAACCGACGAACCGGACCAAACCAGACCGAGACCGGTCCGGACCGGGACTGGTAGGTCCGGTCTTCGGTCCTTGTTTTTTATAAATTTCGGGTTTCGGTCGGTCCGGTTTTGTTTAATATAGTGTATAAAACAATGAGTGACATTGTTTTATATAGCTTGAGTGGCAACAATGTGGCTGGGTAGCATATTATGTTTGTAATATAACTTATATATTTGTAGATATATGACTTGTGTGATAGTGTGTATACTCACTAAGCTTTATAGCTTACATATTCGATATGTATACCTCTAGTTCGTTTGGAAAGAATAAGGGAAATGGTCTAACTTGAGCTCACAAAAGTATGCTTCCACGGAGCCCCTATTTTGTGATAGGGTACTTCTGCAAATTTTATAACTATGTAAATACCTTATGGGAATTTCTTACAATGTTATAAATTTTGATATCAAAAATATATTCTAATTTTCTTTTTGGGCTTAACGTTGTGTGTGTTTATATTATTATATAGTGGTTTTTTGTGTTTAATAATGTTGGATTTGCATATAATATGTGTTCTTTCGTTTACGTTTGTTTATCATTTAAAAGAACGAAAAAAATATACACGAACTAACCAATAGTTTAAAGGGTAAATTGCATTAAAACACAATAAACTTTGTCTTAGTTACCATTATATACAATTAATTTTATTTTCTTAAAAATAATACAAAACTTTCATAATCCTCACATTGTATGCAACTTGTTGTATACTATGAAATTTATGACAAAGTTTATTGTATACAATGGTAACTAAACAACAGACACATAAAAAAGTTGTTTGAATACAATGAGCGGATTATGATAGTTACTTGTATTATTTTTAAAAATTTAAAGTTGGTTGTATACAATGGTAACTAAGACAAAGTTCATTGCATGAGATTTGCCCTAGTTTAAACTGTCAAACACGAAAGTTCGGTCGTTTATCGTTCGTGTTTGTTTATTTGTTCGGTTAAGATTAAACGAATGAATAGGAAGACAAAAATTCGTTCATGTTCGTTTATTTGTTCGGCTAAAGTTAAAGGAACGAAGACGAACAAGCCTTGCATGCGTTCCGTTTGTTTAAAGCCCTAATTACACTTGTGAGTCCTATAATTCGAACAATATTAGCAACCAAGATGTGAGATATTACTCTGTAGGGTTTTACTGAATAAGAGCTTAGCAAACTGATTATATTAATTTACTGGCTATTTATCTAAACGAATTATTAATTATATGTATTTATCAAGGATTAAATACATATAATTCAATTTAATATAAATAAAAGACTAAACTTCATCAATTTAATTAGAAAATCCTAACTCTTCATTTAGTCAAAATTAAATCATAACAATTAATTTAATTTGACTTTAAATGAATTAGAATTATTTGGATTCAATTTTAATATAATATAAGGTAAGATAATAAAGTATTACCAAGTTCAAAAAACTCTATTAATTTAAATTCAAAATCATTATATGTAGTAGTTAGTTTAAATTTAATTCTCTTTCTCTTTTAAAGATCAAATCACACTAATTTACATATATTTACCTTGTTATATATTTAAATTTTATTAATCATCTATCTTTTATTTATTTTTATTAGACAATCTCTTTTCTTATCTAATCTAATTTAATATAAATAAAAGAATAACATAAATAAAATTTATTAGAAAATCTTGGCCATTGATTTAGATAATTACTAAATTTTAAAAGTTTATTTTGCTAAAAATTGAAATTCAATTATAACTTTTCTTTAGTCAAAATTTATTAGGAAGAATTATATAATGCCTTTCTTAAATAATAAATTATATTATTTGTCCATTCTAATTTACAAATATCATATTTACTTTTTGTAACATTTTAAAATATCATATTTAACCAACTTTTTGTTTCATCCTATTAAAATATTAATAGTCATCTTAAATTCTTTTAAATTGTAATCAATAAATACTTGACCATAATTGTAATCTTACTCTATCATAATATCAAGTTTCTGCCGTCATATATGCTCTCCCCCTTGAGTCAACGTTTCTACCGCTGGTCTGGATGTTAATGTCTATAATAATTTTTAAACTCTCATTTATTTCACTTTTTATAATTTTTTAATATATTTTATTAATGTTTAATATTTATAATTTTTCTAAACCAACTCGTGTATTAGACGATTGTATAATCACATATATATATATATATATATATAATTTTTGGACAAATTGCATTAAAATACAATGAATTTTGTCTTAGTTATTATTGTATTCGATCAACCTTTTTTCTTAAAAATAATATAATCAACTTTCATAATCTCTCAATTGTATACAAACAACTTTTTTATGTGTCTCATTTGTAGTTACCATTATATACAATGAAATTTGCCATAATATCTATTGTATATAACAACTTGTATACAACAAGATGATTATAAAAGTTGATTGAATTATTTTTAAAAATAAATTTTTTATTGTATACAATGATAACTAAGGTTGAGTTCATTGTATTTTCATATAATTTACCTTTAAAAGTTTGATTAATTAATTAAACAAGGAAATTCGGAATTCATTTTGAAATATGGTTTGACCGAAATTTTCAAAAGTTTTGTTTTAGTTAATTAAATTATTTAAATAATTAGTTATATCTTAACTATTTAAATGTTTTCTTATCAATCAAATTTTATTGAGTTTGGATTAATGGAAACACTGTTATTTTATTAGAGATGTAACCTTATTCGAATAGGTTTATTAAAATTTATAAATATGACGTTTTTGTTTAAGTTTAAGGTTAGATTTATTATTAGTCAAAATGAAACTCGAAAACTCTTTTCTTTTTCTCTCCCTTTACTTGCATCGTACTCAAAAGGGCAAACCCATGGTTTTGGGTTTTGCCAATTTTTCAAGCTAAGGTTATTTGATCCAAGTGTTCGGGATTGATTGTGGTTGTTATATTCGGCTAGCAGGAGTCTCATGTGCATTATCATTGGTAGATCAAATTTAGCAACGAATGTAATTAATTCTAACCTTCATGTAGTTTGAATCTTCTGAGATATTGTAAATAAAACTATATCTACTTTTTGGTTTATATATTTTTCTAAAAACAAGTTTAACTATTGTTTTGTTTCCGCTCCTAATCAGATTAAATATAAAGTTTTCTAGAAACTTAACTAGGGTTTTGAGAAAATCGATTAACAAACTTGTTTTCTATTGGTTAATCTTACTTTTAAAACCCAACATCCTAATAAAGATAGCGCAACCGTTCCAATTACTATGTAACTTCAACGTTTTCTATTAGTATTTCTTGTTTCCTTCCTTTACATACATTTTCTGTTATGTGATATCATAAAATATAGTATGTTTACATGTACGTATATCCAAGATTGTTTATATTAAGATTTTATATCATCATTTGAGTCATCATAAGATTGGGGTTATAAGATCCTACTAACTACACGATACTTGAAAATATGTCATTATTAACGACAAAAATCTATTTATAAACGTAATTAATTTGTTAATAAGATTGATTCCATTAGTAATTGTGGCTACTAAAGGTAAGAGTCTATAGTTAAAAGCCCCTTAGGTAATCGTGTTCACCATTGGATTTTATATTTTAATCCGTATTTTCAATAAAGAAAAAGCGTTAATGTAAAAAATTTGTTGGTAGCTTTTTATTTAAACAGTTGTTTTTTGGTAACTTAGAAGCCAGAAATTTTAAAACTTGTTAAAGCACCTGTACTAATAACTAGTATTATTGATATCACTAACCGTTACGTTAGTATCACTAAACAATCGTTGTGATTACATCCATCACTACAATTACTGGATACACATCCAATTATTTATCTCAACTTCTATTTGTAAATAAGAAAAGAAAATACATACGAGTTTGGCCGTTTGTTATCACCACCACCAGTCGATCAAACACAAACTCACGAGGCTGATGCAACAAAGACATATATGAGTATATGACATGTACTAAAAGGATAATTTTATTTAGTCCTCCTTAAGAATATAAATTGACTCTCATAATATAACATATGTGAGTATATATGAGACGTGTTAAAAACTATAATTGATTAACATGACATTTAAAGCCGTTACAAAGTCGGTATTAAAATGGGCGTGACACCAAAACGTCAAATCACACACCGCTCCCACAGTCCCCACACACAACCCCTTCTCCCACAAGGCCCAACCCTTTATAAACCCCTTCTTTTAAGCTACACTTTCTTCCAATAATCAAATAAAATTCAACCCCCAATTACACACAGTCACACACACATCATGTCATCGTCGGATAACCCCGTCCTCCACCGCCGCCCCACCTGCAACCGCAACTCTTCTCAATCCCAATCCCCATCGCCTCCGCCACCGCCACCTCCTCCGCCCCCATCATCCAAACCCAACGTCACCACCACCCTCTACCATACTCACATCGGCATCTTTGCTCTCACCTGGTCCCGCACCCTCTTCGGCCGATCGCTCCACCTCCACCTCCTCCCCTCCTCCGCCACCGACGACGATGACGATTCCATTTCCACCTCTTCTTCCAACCACGCCGCCGCCGTGCCTCCCCCTTCCTTCCACCTTCAAATTAAACCCTTGATTTTCTGGAATCGACACGGATCCAAGAAAATCCCAATCTCTATCAACAAAAAAGATTTCATACAAATCTATTACGATCTCTCCAGAGCCAAGTTCGGATCTGGTCCAGAACCCATATCCGGATTCTACATCGCCGCCACCGTCTCTGGCCAAATGACACTCCTCGTCGGAGACTCCCCTAAACAAGCCTACTCCAAATCCAAATCCACCCAATCCAACAAAAACCAAATCACCGTCCTCCGTCGGGAACACGTTTACGGCATAGCTCACAAGAAATACAACACCAAAGCCACTTTCCGGGGTAAAA
This sequence comes from Drosophyllum lusitanicum, assembly GCA_032274825.1. Lineage (NCBI taxonomy): Eukaryota > Viridiplantae > Streptophyta > Magnoliopsida > Caryophyllales > Drosophyllaceae > Drosophyllum > Drosophyllum lusitanicum. The sequence goes on along the minus strand of JAUEJL010057695.1, from coordinate 13,092 downwards.
CCCGAGAGATAACCATAGACTGCACCCGCGTCGCCGGCGGTGACGATTCCAGGTTATACTTCTCCGTCGACAACAAAAGGGTATTGATAGTTAAACATCTACAATGGAAATTCAGAGGAAACGAAAGAGTCGAAATAGATGGCGTTCATATTCAAATTTCATGGGATGTACATAACTGGCTTATGGAAGAAGAAGTCGACGACGGGTACGCATTGTTCATGTTCAGATTTGAGAAATCCGGATTCGATTACCATGAAGACGACAAGTATTTGTCCCGATTGAATGCTTCCGGGTCGGGTATATCTGGAATTGGGTTTGGATTCGAGATGAAGAAGATGAAGAAAGGGATGTTGAAGAGGGCAAAGAGCACGTCATCGTCGTCGCTGTCGTCGGCGTCCTCCGGCTGTGGATCGGTGATTGAATGGGAAAGTGTTGAGGAAAATGAACTCAAAGCGCCTTCTGGTTTTTCGTTGCTGGTCTATGCTTGGAAGAGTTGATGATAATCGCAAGATGAAAAAATGATCCCAAATAGTTTTTACGGTATATTTTTGAATTCTTTTTATTTTATTTTATTTTCGGGTAGATGTACAGTGAGAATTATTCGGAATTATTTTTTATTGGGTCGTTAATTTTTTTACTTGTTTTGACAAAAAAAATGTTGAAGTTTTTTTATTTTTATTTTTATTTTTATTTTTGAGAGAGAGAGAGATTGATTATTTGGTTATGGAGTTGGTGTTTGGTGAGACTAACAAGAATACCTGCTGTAACAAACAAAAGAGAAATTCATTCGGTAATTTAAGTAATTGCTTTTGCATATTGTGCGATAATGAAATTGTCTTATATCATGTTTTTAAAAAGAGGGATTTTTTTACTTACTAAATGATAACAAGTAGAATCCACTAATTATCTTTCTTTATCTACTCTCTTGTTTTTGACACATATCTTCATCTTATGAGTAGGAGGATAAGTAGGAACAAAAACAGTAGGATATAGCATCTCTCTTTTAAAAATAGAGGTTTTTATGTTGTTATTTAAGCGTTTTATCTTGTAATTTGTATTCGGGTGTTTCAATGCTAGCATCTTTGCTAATTCTTTCTTTAATAATATTTTCGAGTTTGTTAAGCGAAGTGATGATCATGATGAAGCTTCATTTTCTAGCATTCTTTTTGTTGCCGTTCGGGAAAAAGGGTAATTTCCTTATTCGGAAGCCTTTTTTGATCGGTCAATATAAAGAATGTAAATCACGTAATTCACAAATAAAAGACATTTATAACTATGCAAGGGTTTAATTTCTTAGTGCATTCTATATGTGAATCACTTAGATGGTAGCAAAATAAAGCATGAGGATTTTGTAGGAATAAATATAATTTTTCATTATGTCTAGATAAATAATGTTATAAATTTCCCATTTTTAATGATAATTTTTTTTTACGGTAAAACAAACGCACATATTAATTTACTCTTAAATCTATAGCTTTTGTTCACAACGGGACTTGAACCCTTGACTATAAGCATTAAAAACACCTTTCAACACCTTAATATCGCTAAGTTCGTCCTCTGGTAATTTTAATGACAATTGAGGTGAAAGTCATGATGCTATTAATATTGATGAGGTGTAAAAGATGATTTAAAGTGTCCATTTTACTTTACAATTTGATCCTTTACTATGTTTAAATTTTTAGTGAGTAAAGGATCCAAGACATGATTAGGCAGAGTCTTTTGACAGCTAAGCCCGTGATTCCAAAAGATAATAAAACATGAAAAATGTACAAATCCTGAACATAACTTCTTGTATGTATGGTCCAATTATAATAATAATAATAATAATAATAATAATAATAGTTTTTATAACTATTAACTACTACTGTTGTTGCAATGATCTCGAGCAACGGTTGAACGATCCGTGGTCTTCTCTTGAATATGGTGCATGTTGTTACAATGGTCTTCGAGTAACGTTTGAATGTTCTTTAACCTTTGCTTGAACGTTTGGAGTATCCGGAAAACAATAGAGAGTTAGCCTAGTCACGAGCTTCGGCTCGTGACCAAGCTTGAGTGGCAGAATGACTATATATCTTAGTGAAGAGTAATATGTAGAGAAAATGGAGAGAAGAAATCATACCAGATTCTATAGAAATTGAAGGGGATTTATAGGGGATAAAGAGAGTCTTTATTTGGTGGTTAATGACTGAACCATAGCTGGCTGTTTTGAGCAAATGGATCCTTGGTTAATAGCTTAATAACAGCTGGTTGTTCTGAGTAGATGATCTTCTTTTATCTGGTGGTTAATAGTTGGACCACAACTGGCTGTTCTGAGCACATGATCTCCTTTTATCAGGTGGTTAATTGCTGAATCACAGTTGGCTGTTCTGAGTAGTGTTTAATATTGTAACCACAAGCTCTGGTGGTAGGACTACTAGATCTAGCTAGATGTTCTGACTAGCCTTTAATGTTGTTTTGCTAACCGGAGCTTGTTGTATTGAGATCATCCGTACCCAACATCCTGCTTTGATCTAGGACTCATGCTTTGGCCTTACCCGTGCTTCAGACCTGAGGTCTGGTTTGGTACTTGTGCTTCAAACATGAGGTCTGGTTAGGTATTCTTGCTTCGGCAGTACTTGTGTTTCGGACATGAAGCCTGGTTTAGTACAAACATCAACTACTAAATTTTATATAGTAATTACTTTTGACTTTCTTTAAATCATTTAGAAGTCTTTCGTGATCATCAACCATTAGAATTCAAGTAAGCTTTTAAGTTGTAATGATTTTAATGGTTTTACATAATCCTTCGACGTCGATGGAGTATCCAAAGAGGGAACGGGTTGGCCGCGGACTCCTAGTTTAGCATGATAGGGGAGGAGGGAACACTACTCTCTACCACCCTCCTCTCAAGTTTAATTTTGAGTGACAATTATCGATACAACACGAAACATGACACATAAATAAATATGTTTGATTGAGCATAAATTGGTTCGGGTTGTTTTCGGGTTAACCCGCATAAATTAACATGCCGTGTTTGGGTTAGGGAACAGGTTCGCGAGCCAACTTGTTGACCCATATAATTTTTTTTGAAATTTTTTATTTTCTATTTACCCTTTTATTATTGATGTTTCGTGTTTCACTATCATCCTATTCTCTTGTTTCTTAATTCTCGTAAATCAAATCACAAACAAATCCTCCGCTTCCTTTTGTTCCTTCGTAGTTTTGAGACCGTCGAGAGTAGACACGATCGAATCATGAATGTTTCTTCATGTGTAGTTAAATTGTTTGGTAGTGTTAAATTAATTTGGCATTTTGTATTTTGACAAACAAAGAACAAAGTTTAGTAAACTAGACACATTCGATAGCCCGTTTGTGACCCGTCAACCAGTTTATGACGTGTTCATGTCACACATTTTGACATGAATAATTAAACGGGTCGTGTTCGTGGCATGACTCGCCGACCCGCCAACCTGTGACCCGCTATCCCGAACACATGCCACCCCTAACTGGGTTACTCAACCAAATGCTACATCAGCGCAACATCACCTTCCCATTCTCTTCCCCTTTCCAACTCAAAATCTAGTATAGTTTAACCCAATCTTACCCATATATTTTACTTTATTTTATATATTAGGAGAGAGAAAGAAAGGGAGAGGAGAAGTAGCTCGGTTCACCAACCCGAAAGGAAGAAAAAGAAGGTTAACCTAAAACATGAGTAAGGGTATTTGAAGCAAACCCAATCAACCCGAAGGCTAAACCAATTGGTTCATGTGACCCCATATACGGATGGTCTAAGGAGTGGAGGGGAATGAAAAAGGGAGGGAATCTTTTTATTTTTTTGGGAGAATGATTTTACATCAAAATTGGTCTAAACTACCCTCTATCCTTCTCTTTCCCCCTTTTCTTTAGTTAGATAAAACTCAAGAAAATAGCTTTTGGTTATTTCTTCTAAATATGTTGTTTTCCCTTAAAAAAAACTCAAGAATAGGGTGTATGCGTAGAAAAGTGTACGAGACAGGGAGAGGGGGTTGGGCTACAGAAATGGGGAGGGATTAGAGAGAATAAATATAGTTGTCGAGAAGGTTTGGAATGAATAGTTTTTAAACCACACGTAGTTATATCTGTCACATCAACTTTTTAACTTACAATTATTCCATAATTAAACAGCCCTACTAATGAATCTTTTGACTAACTTTCACATCATCACTCAATTTCATTAAAATTTTCAATTTTCTTCGAATATAAATTACAACTAATATTTAAAAAGTAGAAATATAAATTTTACATTAATAAAAACTAGCATTGTACCCACGTAATACGACATCGGCGAATAGTTTCTTTCAACAATATGTCATATTTGGAAAAACACACAGCGCGATAGTGATGAAGAAGGAAAGAAAATGAAGGTCAACAACACGACAAATATTTTCTATCCAATAACATGTCATTTTATAGAATATAGGGTATAATGTTCAACGAATTGTTTCTACTCGGTAATATGTTGTTTCATTTATTTTCTTTTTTTTCCATCTAACTCTTTTTTTCGTTCTTAAACAAATTTTTAAAAAATAACAAAACAACTATTTTCTTTATTTTATGTGGGTGGGAAAGTGTATAGTTATAAAAAGTGTGTTTATTGGTAAGTGTGTTAAATGTATTATAATGTAGTATGAATTAAATGAAAACCACATTAAAAATACAAATTTACTTCTAAAACATAAAAAACACAAATAAAAATACAACTTTATAATCCTACAATAATAAAATACGCAAATAAAAAAATACAAACTTAAAATCCTACAATAATTAAAAAACAAAAATAAAAATACAAACTAGTTTGCCGACCAACGGCAAGGTAAAGGTTCCTCCACTTTAAGGTAAGCTGATCATGGGTACCGGTGTTGCCAACTTTCTCGTTGTATTACTCTTAAGCGCAGTGCCAAAAAGAGTCTCTGTTTTAGGCGTTGCCAACTTTCTCGTCCTCGAAGACGTTCACCCTTACACTTCACTAAGCACTTTTCCTAGTCAGGGCTCCATTTGATTTTTTTCTCATAGATTGAACGACTTTAACTTTTTCCTTTTTTTATCGGCCTTGATGGTAGCGTTTCGGTTTTGCAAATGGCTTAGAGTTCAGGCTCGGTGTCCTTCTCGTGTTCCGGCTCGATGAAGGCTTATTACACCATAGCCGAATGGAGCACAAGTGACCAATGAAAAGAGGGGTCAGATTGGTACAAAGAGGGTCCGGGTGGATATTGTGAATTTCAAGTATGTGGTGGCAGTCGGGGATTGGCCGCGGAGTACGGTTCGTTTGTAAGACTAGTTCTGGTCGTCTGAGAGGATATGGGGCACTAAATACAACTGCTCGTGAAAGTGTTGGGTTGAATATTCTTGTCGGGGCTACGCCAGAGAGCTGGTGCTCGAGTTTGTACTCATAGAGTTTGGCGAGTAGTTCAACATTTGCTTGAAAAAAGTATCGTCGTTGGAGTTGTTTTAGGAGTTTGACATGTTTGTATTTTTTTTTTAACAAAGAGTTGGTGTTTTTTTTTTTTTTTTTTTTGAAACATATATAGGACATTGGCTGGGCTAGTGATACACTTTTAAGAAACAAAAAAGAGTAAATAGCCGTTGAGCTCGTCGTTTGAGTGACGAGCATAGCAATTACGAGCACATGACTAACGAGGCATAGCAATTAACAATGACTAACGACGGGTCGATGGTTGTAACGATCTGACAAACAACACTACGTGTGGTCTTATAAAAAATCTCTCCACAATTTCTATTATTTACAATATGTACTTTATGGACTCTTTAAACTTTTTCCTTTTTCCTTTTTCTCTCTCGATCAATTATTTCACATATATAGATTTTTTGCACTTTAACATGTCATCATCTTTTTTATCTTTATTTTATTCATAATCACCATATTTGTCCAGTTTTATGATGACCGTATGAGAAAAGAACAATTTACTTATTGTTCAAGATCTCTCTAACCATGATATATGTTTTATACAAACATGGAATCGATCATTAGGTTAGAATTACATTTTCTCCACTTCAAAACTACTGTAGATATGCAATACGTCTATTAACTTACGATCGATGTTGCACATGACACATTGGATGAGTACTTGCAAGTTGCAACTAGCGGAAAGAACATCGAGCGAATGTTCACAGAATATCTACGAAAATGTTAGGAAGTAGTGACTGGGGATACATATTGGGTTTGGAAATTGCCTTAAAGCATGACGAGGTTAATGTATACAAGGTGTTCATAAAGACCCGACAATGATGCTAGAAGTAGTAGAAGTTATATATTTATGTTTTCAATGACACTTTATATACGTCATAAAAGAAATAAAAGGTTTTTGTAGCATTTTATATTTTATGATATACGAAGTTAATAATGAAAAAAGTAGAATGCCATTAAGAATTTCTTAAATTTATAAGTTATGACATGTTAATATATTATATCACTAAACTAGTTTTTATCATGTATTTAGAATTAGTGATATTACTTAAACTATACACACAAGAAAATTAAATTTTGTCAGTAATTTTGATTTATGACGGTAAACCATAAAAGTGTCGTAAAAAACTCTAGCGGTGATGCATTTAGGGACACTTTTGTTGTCTGCCACTTATTGCAAGAGAAGTCTTTCGCGTCATTTCTTTTAGTTTTTCATACATTAAATGACTTATTTTAAGTTGGATGGAACAACTAGTTAAACTGAACAATGATACAAACATGTTATAATCGAAGGAAAAAATCTGATGTTATTTCTGTTTCGTTCTTCTGCTTATTAAAAGATACCTACGGGTTCTAACCCCGCGGTATTAGTGTTGACCATAGGCTAAGATCCATGGGTTCGAATCTTGCGGTAGACAAAAATAGGATAGATTTTGCAGTTGTTCAAAAAAACTTATTAAAAGATGATGTTTGAAATTACTAATTCTTTTTTCTTACCTACTTTATTAATTTTGACACTTAGGTTAATCTTACAACTTGAAATATAAGTAGAAATATTTTATAAAAGTGTATAATTTGAAAGAAAAATAGCTAAGAATGCATTATAAAAATGAAGAAAGAGACAAGTGTTGGCATTGAAAATGTGGCATGAGTTGTTGGCTTATGATGGGCAACATAGTATTCGTTTTCTTTGGGATTCCATTTTCTGCCACTTCTCTACGACTCGTAGCATGTGATATATGTGAGTCCTTGTATTTTTGGGCCCTCATTTTTTTATTTATTGATATTTTTATCGGCGAAGTAAAATATTACTCATAGTCTCATAACACTCATCTATTTTATTACTTTCATTTTACACTTTTGTATATTATAGAAATAGAAATCATAATTATAAAAAAAAAAAAATCTTTTTTCATACATTTGATATCACTAGGTTATAAATTATTTTTTAATAAAATATTTTTATGAGTTACGTTAAATTTCCATTTAAAATAATATGTTATATTTTAACACTATTTGATATTTTTTTATATAAATTCCCTCACAATGGGATATTGTGTATTCCTCCAAATATATATAAGTTACACTTTGAGATATATACAAAATAGCCCCTATGCTATATACATGTATAAATATAGACTCAAGACTAACGCCTATCTATACTCAACACTATAATTAACTCATACCATGTGAACTTATGAATCAAATATTATATAGCATAATAATTACAAACTAAAAAACTAATATATAAGTAATGGAGAAGGTTTATACGGACAATTATGTAAGCAACGAATCTAATACTTTTATCATATAATTTTTTTAAAATTTAAGCTTTAAATATGTAGTGCACAATAAAAATATACAACCAATTGCATGTTGTGTAAAATACTTTAAAGAAGCACTCAAAAGGCATGACTTCAAGTGGAGAAAGTGTAAGCCAGGCCAAGTACAATGTTTGTTCTAAATCATTAGTGGATGATTGGCCATTGAACTATATACGATGATTTATGATATAGTTTATAGTATATAGCCTTTTGTTTTAGTATACTTCATAGTATTCTGTGTGCCCCGCGAAATGCAATCGATGTGGTTGATAAAAATAATTTTTTAACGGCGATAAATTTTATTAGAACTAGCAAGGTGTTAGAAAGACAATTACAATCATAGAAATAAAAAACAAGAGAATGGTGATACAACCCACCGATTAACAAGGTGATCTCACATTATTTGTTCCTGGTTGGAGCATAATGTTTGAATAGGTTAATTCAAGAGGGTAGAAATAAAAACCTGTTGGAATGAGCTGGAAACTTCTCATTTGCAATACGTAGAAGTATACACTCTATTTCGGTTTAACTTTTAAAGTTTCTTTTAATCAATGTTTTAACTTGATGTTTAAAAGGACAGTTACTTCAAAAAGACAGTGAGTGTAATTTTGATGATTAAACAATTTTTTATCCTCTTCCCGATAGTAGTGGTTGGTGATATGGTGGATCGAGGTTGATGGTCGAGGGGGCGAGTGTTTCCAAGGTGAGGGAAGGACGAATTATAACCCTTTGTATTGATGAGTAACTTTTTTTACCAAAGAGGAAGGGGAGGTTATTTTAGAAATGAATTAACTTTACAAGATTGAGTAAAGAAGATAACTAAACTAAACTTAAAGTTTACTAATTATATGAACGTTAAGGCCATATTTCTCAAAATTCAAATAAATTTTATGGTATTAAGAGAATATAAATTTTTTAAAGCAGTACCATTACCAACTAAACCAAGAGTCAAAGATTACATACTAGAACTAAAAACCAAAAGAGGAGACCAAGTATTCATGAATATAGGAAATTAGGAATCGTAAAATGGACTAGGTAATAGCAAATCAGTTATGTCATCGAATCACAAAATATTCATGAATATAGGAATTGTAAAATGTAACATGAAATGGAAATTGGCAAGGATCAACTTAGATAGGGTTGTATTTCACTATTTCTAGTAGTTGAATGACATTATGGTAATTAAATGCAGCTGAACACTGATAAACGCGTATCTTGGATATCTGTTGAACCGTCACTATTATCTTCAAACTACAATCATGTGAGTACTCTTACTTACATGCTATCAAGTGATATTTGTGGATGGTGACGTGTAAGTACATGTAAATATTGTTAATGATATTATGTGGGTTACTGATATTATTTATCGGGTACGTTAGACCGTTATCATGGTAACGGGTACGATAAGACTGTAAAAAATGGACAGGTACGTTATGACCGACTACTACGATAGCGGGTATGCTATGTATGATACGAAACTTATGCGTTATGTGAAGTGAGTAAAATGAATGTATATATATATTTCGTATGATGTGTAAGTAACGTGTTCGCTAAGCTTTATACTTACTGTTGTTGTTCACATTCTTTTCAAGAACCAATCGTGGCAAGATTCCAGCGCAGTAGGGACAGCTCATCATTTCAAAGACTTCCGCTCAAACTGTTGACTTTTACAATATGCAATGTTTTACCATTAAAGGATGGTTTATCTTACATTTTATTTTAAGTGCAAGGATATGAAATGTTTATCATTATACAGTGTTAATTGATGATTTGTGATGGAATGAAAATGTTCGGGCTATATTATTATAAAAAAAAATTGGGGACGTTACAACCTAGCTCTTTGAAGAAAGACTTTTATTTTCCTAGGGACCAAAAGTTTGCACTATCTGATTTTTTTGAACCAATTCTCATCGGTCATACGTCTAAAGTTCGTACTTTAAATACTCCATTACTGAACCACCATTTGACTCTATCTGTTTTGTTTGCTACTGACACAACGTTTGTAATCACATTATAAAATTCCTCCAGTTCTCCTATTTCTCTACCTCTTGGAGTTTGCCTCTAAGCCGTAATCCAATCCCAAGAATTGCTCATCCACCCTCCCCCCTCTTCAATAAATTCACATCCTTATTTGATTCCAACGAAATAGCCTCCTAACTCCATCTTTTACAGCATATCGTCCAACTCATTTGTCTTTCAAAAAATTTATACATCTCCCAACTCCATCCCAGAAGACTCCTAAATATTCATTCCTATCTTTCCCAAATATTCCCCAACTTGTAGAATATTACCCGAACTTAGTAATTTGACCCAACTCTGTCTAACACAAGCACTATACCACCACCCTCCTCGTAGATTTTATTATTATTTTACACCAAGAAGACCATCCCTCATCGAAGAACCTCCCTTGCTACTTAGCAATGAAACCCCAATTAGCAGCTTGTATGCCACCAAAGTTTAACACCCCATTTTCAAGAGAAATTAAAACTTGATCCCAATTGGCCCCATGAACTTTCCGTACCCGTTCTCATCCCCTCTACCTTGGAAAAAGTTTTTCCCCGTTATCTCAAGTAATTGAATAAATGCACAAAATATTTAATGATAAAGTTTGGTAAAACTTGATTGCAATTTTATGACATTCAACTAAATTTATAAATATATATATACTTTTAGCAAGAGATGTGAATGTTTATGGAAAAATATAACATCTTTTGTCCAACTTTTAAGTTATTAGATATGAAACCTTGTAATTTCATCATATATATAAAAAAGGTATTTAGAACAAGATCTCTCAAGTATATATATATATATATATATCGAATTTTGCCAACTAAGACAACTTCTCAGATTCGAGATCCTAGATTTTAGTAGTAGACTATTAATTAAAATAATTCAATTACTAATTAATAATAGGCTGACCAAATCTTGGATCTGTCACCTTAGTTTCTTGCGTCTTGGATTAGTTCAACTTTCCCTTTTAATATCGAAAGAAATAAGATATATCATTCTGTTTTTTCCTTCTAATTTATCTTTCTGCGCACCACAAGAAGATATATAAAGTTCACTAATTCACTTTTGTCGCTCGTTTATTAATTTTGACACTTGTGTTGAACTTGTAAATAGTAGGATAAGTAGGAGAAAAAAGTAGGAGAGTATATCACCTCTTATATCGAAAACTTATGGATATAAAATAAAAAATGATATATCCTCCTACAGTCCTACTATTTTTTCTACTTCATCTTTCGACTTATCAAAAGATGACATGTGGAACTCACTAATTCTTTTTCCTCACTTTCTCCATTGATTTTTACACTTCTGTTGATCTTTTGAGTACAAAAATAAGTATAAAAAAGAAGTAGGAGCATATATCACCCCTCATATAAAATGGAACGTTTACCATACAAAGGTAAGAAATAACGAACACTTTTTTTGACCCAGAAACACATAGATACTAATCTCTATGTTTATAATAGGACTTGAACCCTTAATCTCTAAAAAAAAGAAACATCTTAAACACACCCTAATATCGTCAGACCAAGGTTTTTTTTTTTTTGGAAATTACAAACACTAGATACGGATTGTGGTGTAGTTGCTTTGTGAACATAGAGATATAATAATAATAAAAAGGGAAAATATCATATATGTCTCTCCTAATTTGCAAAATATCTTATATACCCAGAGTATAAGTTTTTCATACATAAAGTACAATGGTCCTAAAGCATGATTTGGGCATATAAGATATTTTGTAATTTAAGAAGGGCATATATGAAATTGCCCATAAAAAGAAAAAATATCATATACGCCCCCGTAAAAATAAAAAATAAAGTAATATTTATCATCAATACAAAAAAACAAAAAAAAACTAATTAGTTTTGCCACTTTAAGTTGATTCAATGTGTAACTTTAAAATAAAATAATATTTATTGGCAACAAAAATGGTGCATTTAAGGCACCATTTTGGTACAAGATGTACAAAACACATTAACTTTATGAAAACGAAATGAGGCAACTTATTATTAATGCAAAACAAATATCTTTCAGTTTTGGCTCTTTAATATGAATCAACGAGTTCTTTTGAAGAAAAATTTAATAGATGCAATAAAAAATGATGCTACTAATGTATGTGTGTGCACGAGCGTTAAGTCATTCTCTGTTTGGTAACCCAATATCCTTAAAAAAGATTTAATTTAACTACCTACATAAAATAATGTTGGGTTTCTAAAACACATCGATTTATTTATCTGGTCATCTCTATGTTCGCTTAAGAATGAGACTCGTCTAAATGGATATGTTACCAGATAAAAATCGTTTGACGTCACCTGCTTTATTGATGTATTATACAAATATATATTCATGTATGCGTGCAGACATGAAATTAAAAACTAAGGTTGTGGTTTGTTTGTTGATTTTCATAGGATTTTCCAGAATTTGTATTTTAAATCTCATGAAATCATGAATTTGATTGACAAATATGTAGAGGATTTCAAATGACGAAATTTAAAAAAAAAAGGTTTAGTATCTGAAAGTATATCGAAGTTGTCACTTTTTGCTATTGTATATACTCAACTTTCAAAACTACCGTCTAATGTATCAAAGTCAAAAACTACCGTTTAGTGTATTGGTTGACCTGCTAATCAGGTAACCGGTAATTTTATTTTTTTGAATTATCTTTATACCTCTAAAAAGCCACATGTATATCCATCTCAGCAAAGTCATGCCATATGCTATTTCTATTAATATTTTTATTTAAGTTCAAGATATGATGAATATTCATCATCTTCATGTATGAAGAACCGCATAAATCCATTCAAGAACATGAAGAACCACAAATATGATGAAACCCATTCAAGAACATGAAGAATCGCAAATATGTTGATGAAGCACAAATATGATGAAACTCATTCAAGAACACGAAGAACCCTAACATGGATTTGAATCAAAATCGAACAATCAAATAGAACACTCCATCTAAAATCAGAACCTATCTGAAAAATGATGAAACTCTAACATATATGGATCAAACCCATATGAAATCAGAAACCCTAAAATCGAATAATCAGATAGAAGAAGCAGAAGATGAAATTGAAATCGACCATACACATAAAAGATCTGTTTGAAATCGAACATACACATAAAATATTTGTTTGAAATCGAACATACACATAAGAGCAAAACTAGATCTGTTGAACCAAAACCTTTCGATAAAACCATATCTGTCGAACAAAACCACATCAGCAATCTGTTGAAGAAAACCATAACCGTTGAACAAAACCACATCAGCAATCTGTCTTCAACCTTCGTCTTCAATCTGTCGACCTTTAA
>JAUEJL010057684.1:0-19194 GCA_032274825.1 Drosophyllum lusitanicum | reverse complement strand
TCCGGGATCCCATATATAATTATCTTTGTCTTGTAGCCCACGCCGTGATATATGTTTTGGCGTACATGAAGTCCCCAGTACTTGTCCAGCAGGGTCATCATCACCAAATCGTCCTAGAGTCAAAGCCTTCCATATGTTGGTTTGACTATAAGCCATTACTATCCCTATGCAACCATGGAGAATACTCTCAGACTTCGCAACAACTTCATACACACTGTTTTGTGCTGCAGATCCAATCAGTGAGAATTCATGGGTGTTTGAACCTGAATTGTCCTTCAAACTATCAAACTGATTCACAACTTTAAATTTTCCCTTGGTAGCACTCGATTTCTCCTTGAATGGCGGTATAGGAAACCCAAACTCATCGCAACTCAGCCTTGATGATTGTCTGAAAGGCTTCGAAGTGATGAAGTCTGGTGACAATATATCTGTGGTCTCCGCCGGTGGTGGTAGTGGTGGTGGCTGCTGAGTATTAAGAAGGATCAGCCCCAAAACCATGTGGCTCACTGGCAGGGTCTCACCGACTGAGATGGGTGGCGCCTTTGTTAGTCTCGGTGATTGTGACCGTTGCTGCCGATTTATCAGCAACTTCATTATCTCAAGGTGACGTTTTTCAGATTGAACATGCCACTGTTCGGCTTCTTCACGCAGGGCTTCCACCGCTTTCTCCAACCGGTCAAACCGTTTTGCCGTGGTGGCCTTGAACTGTGCCAGATCAGCCTCTAAATCAGTAATCTTGGTCATTGTTGGGTGAGCAGTAACCTGAATGGTAATCTGGAAAAAAAAATTCTTTTTGCTTGATGAATAGTATCACGTGAACAGTGTTCCCGTCAGTGAACAGTACCTCTTTTTTTTCTTTTGCGCATAATCGATGTGGCTCTGATACCAATTTGATATGAATCAAATTGATAATCAATAATAAGATATAACACACCCGTAATCGGATGCTTGTAAATATAAGGGGCCTGATATTCGAGACTCGGGGGATCTCCAAAACAAAGAAAATATCAAATAACTCCAAACTCTTCTCCCCTAATCAGCCTAACCCTGCCCCTTTAAATAAATGAACCTAACTCCAAAATTAAGGAAACCATTTAAATATGTTAACTAGATAATAATATATATGTAAACTAGATAAAATACTAACTAATATATATTATTAACTAATATAAATAATTCCCAGCCCCCTCCCTCTTCTGAGACATATCAGTTTCTATGCTTCATTTTCTTTGATGTAACAAATTCAGGTATTGTTCGAAAAGAATTCGACTAATCAAATTCAAATATCCCATTTGGATTTTAATTGCATTAGTTTTTTAGTTCAAATTCAAATTCATATACGCCATATAAGTAAGTTTGGCAAAATGAGTGAGTTGGGTGTCAGGTCAAAACCGGGAAATTATTAGTGCTGTTGCACGAGTTGACCCGCAAAAACTATTGTATTGCAGTAATTACCCTAGATCTTTTAGTAAAGGGAATTAGGAGGCCATGTCCATTAAGAATACACTTGGAACGACTTTTGACCCATTTGGCTTGTTTCGGAATAAACCAAATCAACCCATTCACAAGTAAATTGGTCAAAACTAGCACCTCTACATATACAATTTGATTAGAATTTCTTCATGCATAATCGATATCTTTTTAAAGTGAAATAGCAACCTGATAGGTTTGAGTTAAAAAAGCAGTTTATTTGCACAAGACAAAAGTAGCATTCAAAGAATTAAAGTGTCATGGTACATAAATCAACAAGAAGACAGGTTTTTTACTCTTGACAGATAGAGGTGGCAATTTCAACCCATCTACTTCTGAATCGGTCGATTTGGATCATGTTTTATCTTGTCAAACACATCAACTCAAAATTTTACTTAAATTAGGGAACAGGTTGAAAGTCGCCTAAAGTCTATTTCTATGCATAAAGCTCCTACATCGTTTATATTTAAAACTTATTATTATTGCATCATAATGTTTTCTAATCATAGTTTACGCATTAATTATTTTTTTAAGATAAAGAAAATGGCTAGTGACAAGTCATTTAGACATGAAAAGAGCTTAAATCACCTACTAGCAGCATGGCGAGACTTCCCACATTTGGTGGGTCCAGTATCAGCAGTCATACGAATCCGATTTGTCAAATCACGACCAATTGGGATATCAACACGTCCCGAAGCTGGAAATGGAACCCCGCAAGTGAGACTCACGTATATCCTTTGGATGGTGTGTTGCTTGAATTGTTGAGATAAATGGGCATGTGAATGCTCATCCTGTTGTTGTCCAGGGAATTAGAAGAAAAGAAGACATTAGCACCAAAAATATAGACTTTATAAACGAACAATTGTCATTTTGTACATCTAACTTGTCTTCAAGCAAACTAATCATCATTCTTATGGAAATGATGAAAGGAAAAATATACTCCCACCACCCAAATTGACTTTCATAAATAAAAGCTAAATTTCATCGCTGGAAAAGTTTTCATCCGAAATTTAATTTTGTAACCACTAACAATCTTTACATGATACGGGTAACAGTAATTTTGGTCCACGTGTTTTCTTAGGAAGAGGCATTTTAGACATTTGATCAATAACAGAGAAGCAATTATAAAACTAGGTTTCATATCATAGGTTAGGTTAGGTTTATTCTGCAACAAAAGGACAAGTTTGCAAGAATCAGAATCTTCGAACAAAAAACTAAAAAAATGAAACAAAAACAAAAATCAAGGATGACACTTTCATTATCAATATGATCCATTTTCGAAAAGTGTATAGTTTCTGACTTTTGAAAAGAACGATGGTTTATTTACAACCAGTCAAGTTCGGCGAGTCAAAAAGTCAACCACTCGTTCAAGAAAAATCCAACCACCTTTGCAACAACAAGCAATCCACTGGTGCCTTTATCTAACCTATGCACAATTCCTGGACGAATGGATGTTTCATTAGTGTCAAAACTGAAATCTTTTTTTACAGAGGGTTCATCTATCTCGTTATCAGACAAATCATCAGAATCTGAGAGTAATTCCTGATCTTGGTTTGAAGGTGCCGGGAGACTGCAATGATGAAGAATGCCATTTACTAGTGTTCCAGTAGCGTTCCCAGGTGCTGGATGAACAACCTGAACATGAAATTAAAAATCAAAACTGAGATTGCAACCAATACAATTTATGTAATGATTAATGTTTGGATCATATCATTTATCGAAAAGGTTCCAAATGGGCAAAATGTGAAAAAGAAAAAAAACTAAGGTGGTCATCCAAATTGGGAGTTACTATTCCCCAAAAACGCTTAATTACCTATTGTATTCAAAGGCAGAAACATCCCACAAAAACATAAATAAACAGGCAATCCAATTTGGCACATAATAATTATTATAAACTTTATACTTACATTCAATATATTGATTATTATGAAACTGAAACAAGAAAATAAACCATTTGCGGGCCAAATCGAAACCTGATCTGACCCAACTAGTCCTTTTTTGTTTTTATTCACCTCTAGAAATAAACCAATTCACGAAAAAGCCAGGGAAGTTGAAGAAGCCAGAAGGTTGATGTGATTACCATGTGTGCAGGCTTATTAACAACCAAAACATGTTCATCTTCATAAACAATATCTAAAGCTATATCCTCTCCTTCAGCCTTTAAGGGTTGCAACTCTGATATTGTGCATTCAACCTTGTCACCATGTCTTACCATGTGTGAGGCCTGAGACAAAATCGTGCATTAAGATATTAGACATATAATATATTGA
This sequence comes from Drosophyllum lusitanicum, assembly GCA_032274825.1. Classification (NCBI taxonomy): domain Eukaryota; kingdom Viridiplantae; phylum Streptophyta; class Magnoliopsida; order Caryophyllales; family Drosophyllaceae; genus Drosophyllum; species Drosophyllum lusitanicum. The sequence goes on along the minus strand of JAUEJL010057684.1, from coordinate 15,454 downwards.
CATTCCATCTTTAGAGCTCCTTAAATACATATATGTTACATGTGGGTGGTCTAACACGATGAAAGTACATACATATGTTTTTTTATAAGAATTCAGGTAAGAAGTTGCTGTAAGAGAATTGAGGTAAGATTAATTTTAAGTTTTAAGCATCTGGTCATCTTATTATATTTTTTTATCCAAATAGCAATGAAAACTGTGAAGAACGTTCAAGCACCCCCTAAGGAAGCACGAGGTCTCAAGACTAGAAATTATTAAACTATATTAGTGACCTTTGAATATTATCAAGCCAAAAAGGAAATAAGAAGCAAAAGATTAAATTTACAAATAGTTAAGAGAACTTGGAGTAAAGCGGAGACTCAGAGAGTGGAGACCTATATTCATTGATAGGCTCATAGGCCTATTTTAGTTCTTTCTTAACAGAGACAATGTTGACACTTGCCATTTATCTTCAATTTCAGTAGCATGAAAATGGCCACACTGTGGGAAACTAATGCTGACAATATCCAGAAACAGACAAGCCAAGTACAAAAATGAAACCTTCACCTGGTGTTGGAGTTGTTTATTAAAACAGCTTATCTGCTTATTGCTTTTTGAAATAGGCAGTTTGGAAGAAGGAACTTCAAGCTGCTAATTTGAACCAGCTTATATTACGAATATATAATTTAATTGGATACGGAATCCCAAACACCCTCTAAACAGCTTATTTTTGTAATGAATCATCATGAGCAGATTAATAGTTCTAATTAGCAATCCCAAGCACCTCCAATTCAACATCTACTTTATATGAGGATTTCTACCTTGCTATGTAGAATATAATAATGTCTATCACATCCATCATTTGTTTCCTCCTTTGCATATGTTTCTACTGCTGTTCCAAAAAAGTTATTCCCTCTTTTACAAGAAAATTGCAACTTTGACATTACACATGGTAAGTATTTTAGAGTAATGTAATAATTTGGCTAAACTTGGTATACGAGTCTAGTGGTGCAGAGTGAACGCTCCTTTCAAGTCTTAGCTGTAACCCTAGACCCAAATCAGCGGGGTAACGCCCCTGGCGGGGTCCAAAGGAGCGGTGCCCGCGATGAGCGGAGGTCCAAGGGGGCAGAGCCTCTTGCAGGGCGGTGCCCCTAATGTTCCCCTAACTCGTGTCTGAATTTGCAATTAAACCGTGTATCAGATCAATTTTAATGGATATGTTATCAATCTAGTATAAAGCACTGAGTCAAACTTGAAGTCGAGATTGTTTGTGTGAACTCAAAAGAGAAGGCCTGCTAACATTTGATCCAAAATCAAGCAAATGCGGAAATTTACCTTAACAATAACACGATGATTGACAGATACGAGTCCAGACCGAATGCTTGATTGAACCCTAGCTCTACTGATGCCAGTTATCCTATTAGAAATCCAAGTATCAAGCCTAATTTTTCCGACTTCCTCAACCCTCTCTTCCAGCCGGACACCGGTGTAATTGGTTCGTTGACGGGCACCGGATAAAGCCGTTTCTTCTCGATGAGGTTCGTCGTCCAAATAGGAAACGCTGGAGCAGAAGGTAAGGGAAACTCTTTGATGAATTATACTACGAGTCTGGGGTTTTCGCTGGATTAAAGAGATTATCGAGCATGTGAGTGTTCTTGCAATGGGGGAAAATGGCGGGCATCTGAGGGAGTACATCAGTGACATATTTGTCGATAATCTTTGCAACCGTGCCATTTTGTAATCGCTGATTTTAGTAAATGTTTTAAAAATAACACGTTTAGTCCTTTGCACTTAGTTCTCGAGTTTTTTAAACGAAAGAGAGAAAAGGTATTAAAAAGTAAAATATGAAAAGTAATGTTCTCAATTTTTGTTTAATGAAGGAAATAAGATGAAAAAAAGGGATTTGAAAGAAAAGTTTAGGCTTATTTTGTATCAAAACTTATATCCAAAAAATAAAAGGATTTGAAAAGAAATGATTTCCTTTCGTTTCCTTTCGTTTACTCTCTTTAAACTCGAGAACAAGCCCTTAGACAGTTTTAAAGTAAAGGAAGTGGTTACACTCCACCATACGCACCACACCATCACGTCAACTTTTTTCTTCCAAGGCTCAACTCACCACTTGATTCCATAATGGTCACTCTCCACCACGCGAAATTCTAAGTCTCACATAATACCCCACTACTAATAAAAAAGTTAAGAAAAAGAAAAAAAATCACATTATCGTCTACCATTACTGTTATCAATCAGAAAACATTTCACATTCAATTCTCATCTTCCCATTCAAATCTCTTGTTTCTTCTCCTCATTCAAAAAATTTTAACTTTTTAGAAAAATTTTCACTTTCACATTCTCATCTTCCCATTCAAATCTCCTGCTTCTTCACCGTTCATCTTCTATGATTGTTGTTGTCGTTCTTCTTCACTGTTCTTTTTCACCATGCGGTTGCATCTCCACTCTTTCCAGATCCCCTTTCTTTATATGCTTGTGTGACTTTTATATTTTCTAACCCATAATCATATACCACCTGTCGACACACCAACCAGTATAATTGAGGGTTAGGTGAGTAGTATTCACATCTCACATATACGAGTTACTGCTTTTAAGACTAACACAAAAACAAATAAACGGACCGCGTTCAAATCATATGTTCATGACCACTAACTCAAATGCGACACAATTATCATTCTTACTTTTTATATATACAACGTCAAAGGGTTATATACATTGTACTTTAATTGTAGATTTTACTTTTGAATTTTTGTTATCGATAAAATAATGTTAAAAAATATTCCTCATTATCTTTTAATATAAATAAAAACTAACTTTCATCGGTTTAATTAAAAGATTCTAACTTTTTATTTAGTCAAAATTAAATCCCAACAATTTATTTTGTTTACAACTGAAACTCAAATTTGGCTTTAAATGGTCAAAATTGAAACTCATCTGTGACTTTAAATTGATAGAAATTAAAACTAAATTTTGACTTTAAATCAATTTAATTTGCGTTAAACTATTTTTTAGTTCAAATTTCTTATCTACTACATTAATTTAAGAATAAATCTATTATAGCTTATGCTACATCAGTAATGAAATATTATACACATTCAAATTATTTATCTTTATCTATGTTTATTATATAATAAAAATCTTAATTTAATTAAGTTTTACATCTTTTTTAACGTTGTTATCATTTGCTTTTTCATGTCTGAAATTAATATAAAGTTTTATAGTTTTAAAAAAATCACATATTGAGTTATTCTTTCGTTCATACAAAACAATCACATATTTAGTTAAGCAAATATAAAATAATACTTTCATATAAATAATTATAGTTGTCTGTATATTTATATGGACATTTAAACTAGTACAAATTAATATATGTAAATGAATATCCAATTCTACTTGATTCAAAAATCATATTATTTTATTAAGGGAAAATTGCCGAGAAAGATAACATAAATATCAAAAATTGTTAATAAAGGTAACGTCCAATTTTTTTAGCCGAGAAAGAATTATAAATTTCAATCTGTAAAAAAAAAATGGTATAATGACCTCTTAGACTAACAAAATTTCAATTTGTAACAAAAAAAGGTATAAATTTCATGCATTATACCCTTTTTTGTTACAAATTAAAATTTATAATACTTTCTCGGCCAAAAAAATTAGACGTTATCTTTATTGACAAATTTTGATATTTAGATTACCTTTCTCGACAATTTTCCCTTTTATTAATGACATGATCATTTAATTCAAATAATTTATCCAAGTTGAACCCAATTCCTATTTAGAGAACTTTTTAATTTAAGGGCAGTGATTTGTATACAACGGTTATGATATTTATACACTTATATATTCACTATTAACTTTTCAATCCTGTTTACATGTTTAAGAGTGTAATTGTCGAGCTAAATCTTTTTGTTGTATACAAATCACCCCTCTTAATTTAAGGATAATGGGTAAACCATTCTTCTTGAACTTGACCTACAATGCGAAATATACGTAATATAAAATTTATATTTTAAGATAACATTATCCTCTTATACTAGTCTACAAATTGTATAAACCCGAATTTAGTATTAATACTTAACTTATCAAGCGTTGATTTAATATTTTAATGTCATTTTGTTGTAATCTTTTAATCATGTACATTCAAGGTACTTGAAAGATAGTTGTTGACGTAGGTCATACCTATAATGCAAAACAAGCTTCTCGTATGAATCAGAATCAAAATGTACTTGCCGATCCAGATCTCTTGTAGTACCTGATATCGAAAAATATAACAAATATTACCCTCCATCCGTCCCATAAAAGAAAAGATACACCACTAGGTTTGGGGTCTTGTTCAACCATTCTTGCTAAAGGTTTAATTAATGGATTGCTCAAAGGTGTTGTACAATCTGTGCGCACAAAATTTTTTCTATATTTTTACTAATTTCATCTACATATGCATGGACATGACAATACATGTGGTAGTTTAGTGACATAAAGCATAAATAAAAATTAATAGAATTAATGTTTAGTTGCTTAATAGGTAAATCGATTTAATGGTAAATTTTGAAATTTTACTAAAGAAGTTTTAAAATTTGATATATATAATAATAAAAACATGAAGTTAGATATGTGAACTAAACTTTTTTTTATCAAGATATTAGCTCATAACTTTCAAATTAGGTAATTAATTCAAGAAAAATATTATTTAAAAAAAATCCCCTTACTTTATATTTCTATATACTAGACAATATATACTAATTTTATTTCCTTAAGTTTTCTATTGATTTTCACTTATATTAATAAGAAAAAATAAATAAAAAGATTTAGTTGAAACATAAATAAATTAAAAAAAGAATGATAACCACATACTCACAACCTTTAGAGCTATAGATAAAAGTAAGAAAACATAATTTTAATTTTTAAAAATAACAACTGTATCCATATATGAAAAATTGAAACTTAATAAAAAGATGATTAAGATGGTTTTTTTACAAACATGTAAAAATTGATTATAAAACATGATTTATAATTATCATTTTTAAAAAATTAAAATTATCATGTTTACTTAATCTTATCATTCTCCGATTTAAAAAACAAAAAAGAAAACCAAAATACTTAGATCGATCCTCGTAACAGTTGACCTAAAAACCTAAGCCAAAATAACACTCTATATATATATGTGGATGTTGACAAGAACGCTGGTCAAAGTCAAACGAACCCATCCTCCACTCCCACACCCCAGGTCGCTACTTTTGGTTCATAACTCAGTTGGATTCCCGACAGTATCTAATTAAAATGCTTATAGTTTTCTTAATCGCACACCACCCTTTTTTATTTCCAGCATCTTGCTTCAACCCCATCTTCAATTTGAAACCCTAGAATTCAAATCACACCTCTTTGGGTTTCGTTTCTTGAAACCCTAGAAACCATCTATTTTCTTGCTGTTTCAAAATGCCAATGTTCAAAGCTATTTACACAAAACCCTTTTCCCTGCTACCGAAACCCTAGAAAACCATAAAAAGGGTTTTGTTTGTTTTAAACAATTGTTTCTTTACACGATTTCTATATGGGTTTTCTTTGAAATTACTTTGTTTAGTCACGGTGTCTGCTTTCTGCCCAAATTCCCAATCTTTCAACGTTTCTCATGACATCAGAAGAACCAAAAGAAAGGGTTTTTCTTTCTTTCTTTGTTGCTGTTGATACACCCAATTAGTAGTTTATCTTGAAACCCCAGAAAAATCAAGAAAAGTTTTTTCTTTTCTTATACATAATTGATATTTTACCTCTGCTTTTTGGGGTTTTCTTTTGTTTCCTTTAAGGTTAATTTGTGTTAGTGTAGCGCAAAAATGGAGGATTGTGATCAAAGCAAAGTGTTTGTGGGTGGAATTTCATGGGAGACCACAGAAGATGTGTTGAGAGAGCATTTTAGAAACTACGGGACTGTGGTGGGTTCAGTGATTGCTAAAGATCGAACCACCGGTAGCCCTCGTGGGTTCGCTTTCGTTTCTTTCTCAGATGCATCTGCCCTTGATAAAGTTCTTGTTGATACTCACACAATTCTTGGAAGAACGGTTTGTTTTTCTTTCAATTTTAATCATTAATTGCTTTATTTCTTGATTGAGTTGTGTTGACTAATGATTACTGGCCCTTGTTTGACTTTTGATTGTGATATCAGTTGTTTTTTGAAGTTAAGTTTAGGTGGTATTTAGAGGTGTTTTTTGATTATGCCATAAAGAATTAAATAATTGAGTGATTAAAGCTAAATATAAGTTGGTAATTTACTATTTATCTCCATTAATCTGTTTTCTTTTAGAGTAGCTTTTTACATGTTTTTTTCCAACATGAGTATTTTGACACTATATGACAAGAATTATAGTCGCTTCAAGTCATTACAAGTCAGTTTTGATGCACTTACAAACATTCCTTATAGAATTTTTTTTGTTTTGACTAGAGCAAGATGCTGGTGAAAGTACCAAGAAAAACCTTTTTAGAGTTATGAAACTAAGGATTCTAGTTATTCTTGCATTTGAAGGTGCTACTAGGTTAAGTTTCACTTCTTTTTGGAGTTACTGATTAATTACAGAAAGGTCAAAAGAAGATGTAGATAGAACAAAAATGGTTGAATTTGAATGGAAATCAATGGACCATTCCAAGCTATAAATAAGTAAAAGAGTCAAATTCTCATTTGAAACCTAAAAGTACTAGGAGGTTGAATTTGACTTCTTTTTGGAGAAAGTACTAGGAGGTTGAATTTGACTTCTTTTTGGAGTGACTGATTTTGTTGACTTTAACCTGCTCTTATGTTATAACTTAATTATTGTTTCATGAAACCTTAAAAAAAGCAATATATTGCAAGGACCAGTGATTTTGAACAAATTGGGTAAATCAAAATCACTCATTTTACAAATCGTAGCATTTTTCATGCAATTTTGCAAGAACTATAATTTTTTGCAAGGGAAAAGGCAGGTACTATATTTTGAAAAGTCAAATCACAGGTAACTTCTTAAATTGCATGGTCAAAAGCGAATATCCCTGTCACTGTTTCTCATATATGTGAAGAAGGGGCAGCAGTTGGGCACTCGCATTGTTTGATTGAAGAAGGTAAACTTTGACAATAGAGGTCAACCAGTCGTTTTCCTTGTTCCAAATTGAATTGCAATTTGTCACGGATTTCTTCCAAATACAACACTGAAGACTATAGGTGAAAAATGGGCGTGTTAGGTCACGGGTCATAACTGGTAAACAGGCGGGGTTGATTTCACATCGAATACTTTTTTCGTCCAAATTTTAAATTTGTTTCTAATTTATTAGCGTGTCAAATATGCATACAAAAATTATATGCTAGTTCAGTAATACTCCATTGTTTGGATAAATTGATTTAGAATGTTTATGCATTAAAAATATATCGTGGGCACTTTGACCTGTTTAACCGGTTTCTTTTTAAGCTATTTAGTAAATGGATCGAAATTGCCACCTTTCTTGATGATATGAGTTTGTTGAATTTATTATACATGTTGTAGGTGTTAAACTTGTCTTGCTTGAAATAGTCAAACCCCACCATGAAGTATGATATGAAATAGTTGACATACCTTTCATTTGTTTTTCTTCATGATTCAAGCTACATATTTGACGTTTTTTTAATAGGTTGAAGTGAAAAAGGCAGTACCGAGAAGTGAGCAGAACCAAAATCAGCAAGAACAGAATCGAGGGCAGAATAAGAATTGCAGAAGTAATGGTACTAAAAACAACGATAACTTAAAGACTAAAAAGATTTTTGTAGGTGGGTTGTCTGCTAACTTAACTGAAGAAGACTTCAAGTTCTACTTTGAAAAGTTTGGTAGAATTACTGATGTGGTGGTGATGCACGATAACGTGACCCACAGGCCACGAGGGTTTGGATTCATCACTTTCGATTCTGAAGACTCCGTTGAAGAAGTCATGCAAAAAAACTTCCATGAATTGTGTGGTAAACTCGTGGAGGTTAAAAGGGCGGTACCTAAAGAGGTTAGCAGCGGTACTACTAGCGGCAATAGGGATGCTAACTTTACTGTTGGTCATCAACAGGCCCCGTATAGACCTAGGTACGAGGTTCTTCCTGGTTATGGTCCATTCCCGGGCTATGCTGGTTATCCTTACGGTGGCGGTGTATTTGGTGGTGGTTATCCAGTTAGTGGTTATGGATTGGCAGCGGTTTCACCTAGGGTCCCGTGGGGTGGTCCTGCAATGGTTAGCATGAGGGGTGGTCCATTGCCGTTGACGGTTTATCCGGCTTACCTGAACGGTGGACATGGGCTCATGGGTATGGCGGCGAATGGCTACAACGGGATAGTGGGACCCGTACCGAACGGGATGCCTAGTCAACTCGGTGGTGGCAGTGACCAACTAGTCAGGGGGAATGTAGATAACAATTCTTTGGGGTCAACTGGCGGGGAGGCTAGCAAGGATGACCAAGGTGGTGTTGGAGGTAACATGGACTGACTAGTTTGGAGAGGCTTCTCATACTGATTTGGGGTTATTAGGGGTACTTTGGTAATTTAACCAAGGTATCCTTGTGTTTAGGCACCTCTAACTTTGCTATAAAAGAAGTTGGTTTCTTTGTATCATTTCTAGTTTGAATAATTTATGGATTTGGACATTGTGTAAAATAGTTCTTCATATTTAAGTTTGTTTGGTTATCAAATGTTTATTTGCATTTGAATAAAACTAGAAATGTATAAATACGAGGAGCAGAAAGACGAGGAGAGAGGAAGATGTTTAAGTCATGACGTGTCATTATCCAATGAATGAATTAGACCCATCTTTACATTAATTTTTTTTATATTTGTATATCGTTACTATATTACAAAGGGAAATCGTTTGTAAACCTAAAAGAAGTCTAAATAAATGGATATAAAGAAGATAATGAGCAGTGATAAAACTAAAGAGAAAGACGAAGACAGAAAATGTGTCCAAGACAATGTGGAGTAGGTCTCTGGTATGAGCATCATATCTAAAGATATAAACAAGTTAAAATTTTAACGAGCACAAACACTTAAACCGAATGATTTTACACGAAAGAAGTAAATATTTAAAAATCGATTTACATCTTGGTAGAGAAAATGTGTGCGCTAGTGTTGTAAAACTAATAAAAATAGAGTCTTTCCTTAACACAACAATTTATCATCTTTTATGCAAAAGGTTAGGTCTGTTGGATCTTTTCCAGGCTAAAGTTGAGGAGGGATGTTAAATGAGTTGGTTGCGTGTATGTTCTGAATTTTAGTCTGGTTAGTTTGAAGGGTCTAGTAGTTGTATTTGTAATATTGCAGGGGGCTGTGATATAAATGAGAGAAAAGTTCAAGGGTGCAGTGTCTTTTGAAGGGCTGTGGTTGCAGTTTTTAAAATGACTCATTTCCTGTCTTTGCGTAACAGAGCATATGCCTCAAAACTGTTCTTGTTACTCAAGCCCTTAAGGCTCTGTTCATCTTTTTGAGAGTGTTTTGCATATGAGGTTTATTGATATAGATTTTGGTAGAAATCCTATATACGAGATTTATCTCTAAGGAAAACCTTGGGGGTTGATAATGAGTGCAGTGGTTTGTATCATTTTGATGTAGTACGACCTAAAGATTTTGTGTGTAATGGTGCTCATTTAAATCGTCAGTCTAGGGATTTGTGCCATGTTAGGTTAGAACACCTTTTTGAAAAAGTTTTATCTGTTTTAAAGTTTAAGTTGAGTTTGGGGGATGAGTTTACTTTACCTTGTGAAACTTGTCACAAGGCAAAACAAACTAAAGAACCCTTTTCGATTAGTGATCATAAAACCAAAAGTTTAGGGGAGCTAGTTCACCTAGATGTTTGGGGTCCAAAGATTGCAAGTAAAGAAGGTTTTAAATATTTTTTTAACTATTGTTGATGACTATACACGAGCTGTTTGGATTTTTCTTATAAAGTCCAAAGATAAAACTTTTGATAATGTTGTATCTTTTTGTAATTGGATTAAAAACCAGTTTAACAAAATAGTTAAAGTATTTTGCAGTGATAATGGATCTGAGTTTATAAATAATAAAATGGGGCATTTTATGATCACCGAACAACTAAAGGAATAGTTCACCAAACTTCTTGTGCTTATACTCCTCAACAGAATGGGGTAATTGAAAGGAAACATAGGCATCTTCTGAATATTGCTAGATCTCTATTATTTCATGGGGAATTCCACTTAACATGTAGAGTGAGTGTATCTTGATAGTTACGTATCTTATAAATAGAACTCCTTCCTTTGTATTAAATGGGAAATCTCTTTACTATTTAGTTTATGGGAATGAACCATTTTTTAATCATTTAAGGTGTTTTGGTTGTTTGTGTTTTGTCATTAAAGTGAATAACCTAAATAAATTTAGTTCTAGAACTAGAAAGTGTATACTTATTGGTTATTCAAATTCAAAAAAGGGATACAGGCTTTATAGCTTAGAAAGTAAAAATGTTTTATTTTCCAGGGATGTGAAATTTTATGAAACTATTTTTCCTGTTGTTACTAACAATCAAAGTTTTAAAAATGTTTTGAATGTGTTAGAAAATTCTCTTAATCAAAATTTCGTTAACCATTTAAACTTTTTTGACATGCCTTATTGTAATTTTGAGGAGTTCCATTTAAAAATCCCTAATGATGAAGAGGAAGGGATTTCTCAAGATAATGTCAGGTCTAGTTCTCTTGGCAGCTAAGAAAGAGTTACCGGACGGAATTCTAAAACGTCTTGTGCTGACATATATGCTAGGAACGATCCTCCCGAGGGTACTTTTTTTTTTGACTAAAATCATGAGTGATCAAGATACAACTCTAGCTCCTATTGAAACGGTTGCTAATGAAAGTCTTAGGAGGTCAAATAGAACTTCAAGTCTTCCGAAACGACTTGATGATTTTATAATTGAAGGGAAATTTAGGTATGTGCTGGATAAAGTGGTCAATTATTCAAATCTTAGTTTTGATTCGTTTAATTTTGTAACGTCTCAATTTTTTTTACAAATATACTTAATCATTCATAAATCAATCACCAACCATTCATTGATTACATCCCCAAATGTCATTGACGACTAGTTTACTTATAAAACCAAGATAATTTAAAAAGGTAAAAGCATTTGCTTAAACTTTGGGTTTTGCAAACGGAAGTCTTTTCATGCGTGAGCTGTCTTCATAGTGTTAGACCCTTGCCGTGGTCGTCACCTGAAAAGTAAAGTTAATAACAACAGTAAGCATAAAGCCTAGCGAGTAGTAGGCGGTCATATCATACATGTTAGACCCTTCACGGAACTCATAATACGCAATCATTTTATCTCACTAGCATACCCACTATAGTAGTAGGCGGTCATATCATACATGTCTGTCTCAGACGGTCTTAACGTACCCGTTACCGGGGTAACGGTCTAACATACCCGATACAAAGATATCGGTCTCATAGCAACATACGCATCAAGTCAATAATTCACATAGGAATCACCAGCGTAATATATAATTAAAGGTACTCACCTGATTATAGTACGAGAGATTAGATCGAGTTGGCAATTATCACAGACGTGCGTCTACTAGAAGACAACTACATATGTAAATAACAGCACATAAATTTATGATCCCTCGTGGTTCTAATTTGCGATCTACCCCTTACATGATTCGCAATTCCTTTTTAATGAATTCCTGATTCTTAGAGTATAACCAATTTGTGATCCTCTTAAGGAGTTTTTGATTCATTCCAACACCTAATTTGCGATTCATTAGTTGTTTAAGATTTGTGATTCATCACCCTTGGTCTTGACCCCAAACTGATTTGCGATTCCTTTAAGTTGCTTAATTTACGATTTCGTCCTGTGGGATTTTGGATTCGAGCCAAGGCTCAATTTGCTATTCAATTCCAATGTTGGGGAATCTCACCAAGAGACTCAACCCCTAAGCAATTTACGAATCAACAGGTGTGATGATTTGCAATTCCATTATTCTTACAGGGGAAATCCCACTAGGAGACTCAACCCCCTCCCAATTAACGATTCACGAATTTAAGGGTTTAGCCAATTCTAATTTGTGATTTACAGTTAAAGGCCCAAGGACTCCAATTTACGATTTATAACATGTAAGGGTTATGATTTACGATTACCCCTTAGTCTCTATTTGCGATTCGAGGGTTTAAGAACTTATGCGATTCCAAAAACCCATTTGATCCTTCACAGATCCTAAACTCACTTGAAACCTAACCAAGATTCATGATTCCAGTTTTTATTAGATCTCTAACATTGTAATTTCGAATTAAACAAGGTTTTATGGGTTTAAATCCCATTTTTGGTCTTGGCCGAGTCGAGTCCTTCGAACATCTCATTATCAGTTTTATTACTTAGCAAATCTTAAAAGATTCTCATGAATTCTATATAAAAAGGCTTGTAAGAGCATGGGATCCCGTAACCGATTCTTACACCAAAGTTTCTGATCATTTTGGTGCCGAATTCGATTACCCTCCCTCGGTTGAGCGTCCGCTTCACACACACCAAACACACACAACTCCATATTCCAAAATTTGCAGCTACAATATTTAGATATTGGGCTTTGTGCCCTAAATTTGATTTAAATACCCTTCCCTACTTACCAAGTTGATCAAACAAGTCCCTTCATTATTTAGTAAGTGCAAAACACACACTTACTTGACATTATTTAACAAGTCCCTACAAAATTTTCCACTAGTTTAAATAAAAGTGTGAAGCCTAGAAATTTCTATGATGCTTTTCGAGATCAAAATTGGGTAGATGAAATGAATCTTGAAATGGAGGCGCTTTATAGGAACAAGACTTGGGAGTTAACAAATTTACCCCTAGGTAGAAAGGCTATAGGTTACAAGTGGGTATACAAAATTAAGTATAAATCTACAGGGGAAATTGAGAGATATAAGGTTAGGCTCGTAGCAAAGGGTTATAGTCAAAGAGATGGAATTGATTTTGAAGAAACCTTCTCACCAGTTGTAAAAATGGTTACTGTTAGGTCTTTAGTTAGTCTTGCTGTTAATTGTGATTGGCCTTTGTATCAACTTGATATAAATAATGCATTTTTATATGGAGACTTAAAAGAAGAAGTTTACATGGAGTTGCCTCAAGGGTATTTTGATAAGAGCAATAAAAGAGTTTGCAAATTTGTGAAGTCTTTATATGGTTTAAAACAAGCTCCAAGACAATCGAATGTAAAATTAACAAAATGTTTAATTGGTAATGGTTTCACTCAAAGCAAGTCTGATTATTCGTTGCTTATCAAAAATTCTACGAAGCTATTTATTGCATTGCATGTCTATGTAGATGATATTGTTGTAACTGGAAATGATGTAAATGAAATCAATAAATCAAATCTTTTTTTAAATTCAAATTTCTTGATCAAAGATTTAGGAACTTTAAAGTTTTTTCTTGGAATTGAAGTGTTGAAAACTGATTTTGGCATGTGTTTGTCTCAAAGAAAATATTGTCTTGAACTTTTGAATGATTTTGGGTTTCCTGGTAGCAAGACCATGCATACTCCCATGGAGATGAATACTTCGGTTCCGGTTTCAAAGTCAAATGAGAGTTTGTTAGAAAATATAGCAAGTTATCAACAGCTAATTGGTAAATTGATTTATTTGACCTCTTACTAGGCCTAATGTTAGTTATGTTGTTCATGCTCTTAGTCAGTTTATGCATGCTCGAACCTTAACTCATCTTAAGTTGGCTTTTATAGTTTTGAGGTATTTAAAAAGTTCTCTAGGTAAGGGTGTTCACATTAGTAAAGGGTGAGTCAATGTCTCTTTGTGCTTATGTTGTTTCTGACTGGGGTAGGTGTTTGGCTACTTGAAGGCCAAATACTGGATTTTGTGTTTTTTTAGGAATTCGTTAATTTCTTGGAGAAGTAAAAAACAATCGACTGTTGCTCGCTCTTCTACCGAAACAGAGTATAGGGCAATGACAACAGTCACTTGTGAAATTTTGTGGTTACTAAATTTGTTAAGTGATTTGGGTATAAAAGTGTTGATACCAGTAATAATTTATTGTGATCATAAATCGGCTATTTCAATAGCTACTAATTCGGTTTTACACGAAAGAACTAAACATTTAGAAATCAATTTGCATCTTGTTAGAGAAAAGGTGTGTGTTGGTGTTGTAAAACCAATAAAAATCGAGTCTTCCCTTAACACCGCAAATTTGTTTACTAAAAGTTTGAGTGCATCTGTATGTTCTGAATTTTAGTCTGGTTAGTTTGAAGGGTCTAGTAGTTGTATTTTGTTATATTGCAGGGGGCTGTGATATAAATGAGAGAAAAGTTCAAGGGTGTCTTTTGAAGGGCTATGATTGCAGATTTAAAATGACTCATTAGAGTCTTTTCGTAACAGAGCATATGCCCCAAAAATATTCTTGTTACTCAAGCCCTTAAGGCTCAAAAAGGGTGAAAATCAACGAGAGATTTGTTGTTCAACTGATGAATCTGTTCATCTTTTTGACAGTGTTTTGCGTATGAGGTTTGTTGATATAGATTGTGGTAGAAATCCTACTGGCGTTCAATTTCTCACAAGCTCAAGTAACATCGTTTCATCACACACAAATCTGTTGGTAGCGGATTAAACAAGCAAACAATCACACAGATGTCAATTTCATGATCTGTCATCTTGACCAGAAAAACTCAGAAAACAATATAGGAACTTTTTATATAACTTCCATTATTCCGGCGGTGTGTCTTGTTCCACACACACACACACACAAATTCGTGTGTGTATATATACATATTAAAACGGTTACAAACTTTAAGCTAAATACAATTAACACCCTAAACTTAAGTTACACAGTGGTCCCTAAAGTTTAGGCTTACTTTCTAACAAAATCAACCTCAAGGATATGTTCCAATTGTTGCCAAAGGACGGACATAAGGAACCTGTATATGCATTAAGAAGTCTTCTTCTGGGTGAAACAGAAAAGGTATATTCTTGTATAGTAGCTTTTATTTATGGGAAGTACTTCAGGACACAAAATGCTTATGTTGAGAGTCTATGTTAAACTCGTTTTTTAAATATAATTGTAGGTTGTACGCGCGTATCTGGGATTCAAGAACTGGTTACAAAACTATGAAGCTTCAAGGACACACATAAAATGTTATTTATTTATTTATGGTAGTCTAATTATTATTATTTTCCTTAATTAGTTTAGTCAATTCGTCTATAAAATGGAGAAGAGCTAGTCTAGGTGGGCGGGGGATAAAACCGTTTGAGTTTATTAATGTAACAATTTGGTTCATATCAGTCATATGGTGCATATGATTTTTATGGTAGTGACGATATAGGTTGGTTTTACCAAGGAGCTGTTTGTTTGCTGCTTAATGGAACCATTCAGCGCTGAATGTCGAATCATTCAGCATTCAGCGTGTTTGATTGCAGCCTCTGAATGAAGATTGTGCTGAATGATTCAGCATAATGCTGCTGAATCATTCTACTTTAATATGCATTCTGAATCATTAAGCACCAAGTAT
>JAUEJL010057673.1:0-19195 GCA_032274825.1 Drosophyllum lusitanicum | reverse complement strand
GACCGGCGTGTCAACCCTGTTTCTAGAATTATATATATATATATATATATATATATATATTTATGTATGTATGTATATATGTGTTTATACATGTATATAAACTGCAAAATATAAAAAAACATTGGCTACAATAACAAAAAAACATAAACTTACAATATCATCAATTCAAACACAATAATTAAGTTTAACATACAATACAAAAAAAAAAAAAATCAAACATCAAATAACAATTGTTATAGGCTCACAATCAAACCAAATTAAAGATTTAAAGAGTTTAGGGCTAAAAGTTTTTTTTAAATAGCAAACCGGGTCAAACCAGGTTGATTTACATCGGTCCGACCGGTTCGACCGTTAACCCGGCCGGGTCACTCCGGGCCGGAACTTGCCAAAAAACCGTCATACGTTGACCTGCTCTAGAGGCCGGGTCCCGGGTCAACCGATTCAACCGACCGGATCGACCTGGGTCTTAAACCATTGATAAAAGGAGAAATAACATGTATTTTTTAGCTGTCCAATAGCGTGATTGGGTTTAGTCGTTGTTGTTTGTTCGCTTACAAGTAAATTATATTCACTTATGTTGTCAATTTGAAGGATATGACTTTTAGGTGACGTCATAGCAACATGTACATTACATAGCATCTTTTTTAATGCTTACATGTGGCCCAATTAATGTATTGTATTTAAATTATTTCAAGTTATATATTCCTATACAAGTATAATGAACAAAATAATTATTAGATTGTTTACACTTTTTTATATATTTTTTTAATCGTTGAAAAAAATGTATAGAGTCTTATTGTATTTTTTTTAAAAAAAAGCGAACATGCATGTTTACGTGTTGAGCCTAGTTCCTAATGCATAAAATCACGTCTAAAACCCATTTATGAAGCCTAATACTTACAAACTTAACCGAATCTAAGGGATGTAGAAGAGTCGAGACGAGCTGAACCATACACTTATTGAGCAGGGCTCGTTTAGGTTTATTTAAGCTTGAACTCGAGCTCGGCTGGTTTAGAGCACGTGGTGTTGAGCTCGAGTTCGATTCGTTTTAGATTTATGAAGCTTATGCTCGTTTAAGCTAGACTCGTTCAGGCTCCGGTATTATTTTGATATTTATTCAAATGATTTATGTAAATATTAAAAATTAAACATATAAAATATAAATTATATTATATATTGAGCTCGTTTAGGCTTGTAAGCGTAAACGAAACCACTCTTTGGAGTTTGAGCTCAGCTGTTTATTTAAAAGAACTGCTTGAGCTCGTTAAGTCTCGGTTCGTTTCGAGCTTTTAACAATCCGAACTCAGATAGCTCGCAAGTAATCTTACCAACGAATCTAAAAACATTTGAAGGGTTTTGTATCTATCGACTGGGTTTAATTCTTTCTTTGTAACTTTAGAAAATCCATTACACGAGTTCCATTTATATGTTCAAAAATAGTTGTTTTTTAATTATATCAACCCATAAAGCTAATAATAATTAAACCAATCAAATGATAATTTGATTTTATTAAACTAATATACATTATATTGTATTATTATACAAAAAAATTAAAAGAAAACCCCTATGAAATTGGTTCAAGTGTGTGTATTTTGAAAACGTTTTAATAATGGGTTAAAAATAATTTAGTACCTAAAGTACGTTGTACTCTAATTTTGGTGTAATCCTTAATGTTTTTTTTATGGCTTCACATTAAAGTTTGATTTACTTGTTAGTTAAGCCACTATACATGCTATAGCAGGTTAAAGATAACTAAACACCTTCTAATGTTTGATTATCTACTTAAACTTATTCCCAAACACATTATAATCCCACCCGAAGACCTCATTTCACTTTTATATATCTGCAAATGGGTTTGACTCCACGGCTAAAAGGAAAAGAAAAAAACGCTTGATGGTGAAGAAGGTGAATATGATTTCGAAGGTTTTACTGTTTGGCTCCCCTACTAAATGCAAATGGGTTTGAGCCAACTGCCCTTTGTAGTCAATGCCTCTCTCTCTCTCTCTCTCACAGAAGGCGAATAAGGTGATGAGTTTTTGTGTATGAAGATTATTTCAAAGCTGAGCGCATATATGTGTAGGTAAATCGATTTGTAGAGGGTTGTGGGAATGTGTGTGTTTTAACCAGATTTGCGGTTAAATCAATTTGGGTTTGGGTTTGAATCGATTTCATGAAGATTGTGTTTTGTGTGTTCATGTTTATCTTTTTTTTAATGTTTAAATCGATCTCTAGATTGATTTCATCGATTTTTTCAATGTATTCATCTTCATATTTCTTTAAGATGTTCAATTTGGGATTTTGTTTCTAAATGAAAGTTAATTTGCGGGTTCAATTAGGGTTTCTATATTTCTTTAATCTTCATCTTTATTTTGGCTTTCGTGCTTGTGTAAACTAAATTGACTTGGCTTTCATTGATGAGTTCATCTTCATGGTTGTTTCTATTTGGGATTTGAATAATCAAATGTATGTGATGGATTGTTAGTCAACTAACCTCAATAATATAGATTTGATGAGACAAAAGATAGTCTAATTAATAGCATTTGAATTGTAATTTAGGAATTATCTAAGTGTGTTTAGACTGACTAGTCAGCTTAAGCCGAGTAATCATCTCTAGTCAGATATAGAGTTTTCTACGTATGTTCTAGTTTATTTAGTGACTACTAAATTTAAGTTTAAGTTTCTAAATTATAAGTACAAGTTGAAAATCGAAAATGTGTTCAAGATTTCAGCTTGAAGTTTCTAAAGCTAAGTAACTCAGCTCAGAGAAGAAGTTAGCCCAAAGACATTGAGTAAGTTTGAAAGTGCTTAAGCATTACAACTCTCAAGTCTACTGTTAAATAAGAAGATTTAAAGTTCAAGATTTGAAGATTCAAGTTATCCAAGTTATCTATTCTTCAAAAGAAAAAATAAGTTAGTTATGAATATTAGATTAGTATAGGTTCTAGTTTAATAACTATATCTCTTATAACTTTAAATCCTTCTTGTCCTATGTAGCATATATTACAAGATCTTGATTTCCTATACAAAGTTAATTAGAAGGAAGGGTGTGATGATGTGACAACTTCTTAGGATTTTGTGCCTATGGTGAAATTTAGGTGGGCTTGAATTAGACAATTAAAAAACCTAATTAATACCATTTTTATTGAGAAAGTTATTGTAACTTATCTTATCTTATATCTTATAACCTATTTAAAAGAAAAATATGATGATGTCATCATCCTTAAAAAAACATGTTTAAAGAGCTGATGACGTCACATTTTGGGATAAAGGGTTAAGAAACATGCGGGTCATTAAAAGGTTGGGGTAACCCGGTTTTGAAAGAGAACTTACGAGGGCGGTGAGAATGAAAGCGCAAGCTCATTCAACGAACCCTAGAATTGCAAACATAACCACGATTGCCAATTTCATTCAACGAGAGGGATTCTTGATTCATCACTATTCGATTTAGATCGATTGTTGATTCTTCGTCTATTTCCTCGACCCCGACTGTATAAATCTCAGGTTTGTGGATTCCTATCCATTGAAGGGTTGAACTAATTCAAAAAGAGGGAGAGAAAAAGCCCAACTTCCATCCAACAAAACATTGCTGTCGTGTTGTCCTTCCTAGAAACCCTTTTCCAAAGTTTCGATCAGTCGATTGTATGCCCTTATCAAAAACCATAACTTTCAATCGATTGCACTATAGGTCTGCAACCGTGTTCCTCCAGCTTTGAAACCGAAGTTGCTCTCGATCGATTGCCACTGTACTCGCGCTCATAAATTCGAGGTAAATTACTATCCCTAAAACCTAATTTGGTTGAAAATACAAAAGAGTATTTGATTATTACTTGCTATTTGAGTATCTTAAGGATTTTAGATAGATTATGTAGTTGAGGTGTGGTTATGAAGTTTCTGATATATTGAAAATTTAGAGTAGGAGCAGGTCAAGTCTATTTAGCCATTTGAAATGTTAAGGTAAACTGAGATTACAAAAGATAAATCTAGATTGCATGTCTTAATTGTCGCTTAGAATTCAATATCTGAGTGTTTGTGGCTTAAAGGTTAACAACAATGTGCAGATTGATGCTCAAGTGTCATCATAGTCAATGTCAATGAGTTAGAGTTAATAAAGGTTAGTTGCAATTGCTTCTCACTAACAATTTTCCTATTGATACTCTTGAAGCTGCATTACAATTAGAACATGATATCTTTTAACTAAGCTATGTGGTTATTATAATTAGTGGTTAATGGTGTTATTCTCAAAGAGAAGTATTTGAGGATTTTCTCACCATCAGTAAAGAAAATGTGGGATTGTTACAGATTACGGGGCATGGGTTGGTGGTCGAAATGGGAGTGGGATGTGAAGCTTAGACAATCTGTTTTTGACCGGGAGGTTGAAGCTTAGGTGATTGTATTCTGTTATATAAATTTTTGAAACGGAAACTATACTTGGTTATATGATTAATTGGGATTTCAAAAGCACATCATAATGCTTGGCAATGTCTTTCTGGTTTAAAGTTATTTTTGATTAAGCAGATATAATGGGAACTACTTTTACCAGCCAGATACATGCAATATGTAATTAAGGGTGAAAGTTCTGGTATGATTGTTGTTATTTTTGTTTTTTTAAGGCCTAAATATATTCTAAAGAAAGGGCAACATGAAATTTAATTTTGTATATATTGTGTATGGTCTGCTTATACAGTTCTTCATTACTTATGCATAATTGTGTAATTTTCTGACTGTTTCTTGACACGCGGTTTGAGATGCGCTCTCGCTATTTCTAATATGCTTTAGAGAATTTGTTTCGTATTACTTTGAGAGACTTTGACCTAATGTAAATGTTTTATCTTTGCTTTGAGCCATGATTTGCAGTTTTAGAAATTTCCCCTCTGCTGAATGACTACAACTACATGTGAATATGTCTTTATAAATACAAGATATTGTTTTTTCGCAGGACTTCAAAATTCAGAATATTGTTGGCTCGTGTGATTGTATTCCCACCCGACTTGAAGGCCTCCCATACTTTCATGGTGCCTTTTCAAGTGTGAGTTCTTAATATATTGCTTTTACTTTTGCATTTATTTATAGATATCACGTCCATCGTGTGTGCCATTGTAATCTTCATTATTTATTGGTTGCATTTCTTCTTCTTTTACATATCAACTGTAAATTATTAACCTTCTGAACTGCTGTAGTATTTTATAGAGTTAATTAAGCCTTGCTTATGTGGCCTTTAATGTTTGTGTCCCAATCTCTAGCACATATTTTAGTTGAAATAGTGGACTGATTTATCTAATAAATGTGAAATATGTTTCAAAGTGGAAGCATCTAGGGAAAAAAACATATGTTGTTATGAAATGGAGTACTATATGCACTCATTTTCAGTAAGTCAGACACACTAAATGTATATCTTGATTGACCAATGGTTAGTTTTTTAAGGCATTTCATTTTTTCTAAACAACTTCATAATGCCTCTTTGGATTTATTATAAGTCATGTAAAATTGCACTGTGAACTGTTGGATTACGTACAAGTCATATATGGGCAATGGATGAATCATCATATAATATTGTGCATGAGTTTTTTTAGTAGTTTGTTTAGGTCTCTCATTACGCATAGACGATGACTTTGTTAAATCGCCTATTAATTTGAGTTGTAATTTCTTGATTCCACTAACATTTGACAATGAAATATTTATGTGCATACCATACCCAATTGTCAATCGATGGTGTCTGGTTGCTTTTGATTCATATGTTCTTTTGTATGTTTTACGCCGTGGGAGTATGAAATCACAGGTGACAGATCTAGCTGCTGATGTAGACCAGAAGTTAAAAATGTATCTATTGGAATTCTAGAGCTCACACGTAAGAACTCATCGTATTTGTTGGTATATGAGGTCAATTACTAAAATGTGGATGTTTTAACTACGGTTTGCTAAGATAGATACCTAATAAATTTTCTTTAAAGAGATTTTATATCGGTATGTATTGTTTACAATTGTTTTATCATACCTATAAGTAGTTTTTCATATAATCTTATGTATGAAATTCAAAATTCGGTTTTGTTTACTCATTCATATCTATGCTTTCTAATTATTTTTACTATACGTGTTAGTACTCCTTAAAGCTATATAAGTTTAAATTTGACCTATATCATCTCTGTGTTAACACACGGATCGCTTAGCTAGTCTATCTATAATACAAGAAGACCACCGGGCCTATATTTTGAACACGTCTCTTCTTCCATTAACATCCACGCACATGCTTTCCTTCTTCCTGTTTTCCGATTTCGCTTCAAGTTGCTTAAGTCGGCTATGCACCTGCTTTTTTTGTCTGTTGGTTTTCCCGGGTGCCTCCTTCCTCCTTCGCATTCTTCCCTCACGCTTTCAACCCACTGCCTGCCTATCACGATTCTGATTAGATTGCTACCACCTCCTCGCGAAGATGAACCGCCCCATGTCTCCTCTTCCTCCTGCTAATATACTTTCTCTCATGCTTCATCGTTACCATCTATCTCGTTGACTACGAAAACAGGTACATAAGGTCTCGTTTACCCTAATTCCTCATCTTGTAGGGTTTGTATCATTACTACTAAATTTGCGTAACTGAGTAATTATTCATTCAAACGGTTGATTTTTCTCATTATAGACCTCATTATCCTAAAAGTATATCAACAAATTCATTGTTCCAAAATCAAATTAAATGGTTTTGGTTGTTTTAGGCAGATTTTTGAATCCTAATTAGTAATTATTCTTTCTAATGAATTACGCAGTGGAATCATGTGCCCACACCTAATATTTTGATTTCTCTTAACCCAACCTTGCAGAATAATGTTTCTTTTTACTTTTAATTGCTCTCCTAAACACATAATCTATTAAGGGATTCTATGTAGATAATGTAATTGTTGCTTATTTTAGCTATTTGGTGGCAATTTAATAACTGCACATAATGTGTTCGATCAAATGCACAGGAGAAAGTTAGTTACTTTATACTATATCGAACAGTTTGCAGTTGAAAGTTGCAGAAGAATTTGATTTGTGGATTCAGGAATTGGAGCAAATGCTGATAAGGTATATTTTTTTCTCTTTCATTGCAATTAGTCATCTCTAATAGTGAGCTTTTAATTTCGTCTGTTAATGGTGGTTTAATTGGTTTTCATAGAAACGATCCTTTGGGACTTTTGTTTTGTAGCTTTCAATTTCTTTAGATAAACAATTGTTATGTGTGATTGGTGAGGGCATATCTTTTTCTTATATTGTTATATTAACTAATTTCTAAAGTGGAGACTTAATATGTTGTGTCATAGTTGGGAGTTGGGGCTAGATAGATGTTTTCCTTCCTATCAAGTGAGCTTATGTAACAAAAAAGCACCATCCTCTTCTTCGTCATTTCTCTTGCGTTTTTATGGTGGATTACTAATCACTTTTGTATAAATTCAAACAGCGTTTGGATGAAGGTCTTAGGTCGCATATTTATTACATATTAAACTCATTTTAGCATTTTCCATCTTGCATTCATGTAAAATTTGTTCTAATGTATAGAATAAGCTCATTATGCATTCTCCCTACTTGCATTAACGTTAAATTAATCTAAATATTTCAGTATTTTCTATTCACAAAAAAAAGCTTATCTATCAAAGAAACATTACCACATTGATACACTTTATATTCCATGTTTTTGGTGGTTGTAAGCCTTAAAGAATCCCAATCAATTTGAAAAAATAACAGAAAAAAAGAAGAAGATTGTCATCCTTTAAGAGGCTATCATATTAACATTTTATTCCCCACAAGTTTCCTTTGTGCATTAAATTACTTAAGGCATACAAGTATTCTAAAATGATATTTGATGCTTCCTTTAGAGTATTTGGTTTATTGCCTCTTAAGCAATCAATTGATATGCATATCAAGAACTGGACATATATAATGTTGGATAAAAGTATAATTAATGGAATGGGGAGTTAGGTTATTCTTTATGGTGAACTGTATCTTATAGGGAAAGAGGTATTAGTTTTTTCTTTTTCCAAAATTTTAGAACTTCATTTTCAATGCATCAAGCTGTAGCTTTATCATAGAATTGGAGTACCAATGTTTTTTTTAAACAGATTACTTATATAGTTAAATTGAATTTCTTTCCATTTCTGTTGAATATATATGAACTAAATCATGCAAGAAACACAATTTAACAAATCATTTTGGTATATAGAAATATATGGTTGAAAATAGGCTTAAGGAAGTTAAAGCAGAACAGAGTATAATCCATAGTAGCACTAACAATTGTATGTCCAAGAATAGATATATGACAAATTATGATTATGAGGAGCAAAAGAGAAGAAGGGGTAGTCCATTTAGGAGGTTATATGAAAAATTAGAGGTAGTTGATATTGATTTTAAAAGGTAATGGTATTTTATATGTCTTTAAAAAAGAATTTTTTTGCCCTCATGAAAAATAACAAATTAAACTACTGCATCAAAGCAAAAGTGAAATGTTGGTAAAGTATTTGATGGGAAGATTTCTGTATAGCTTCTTGGATCATTTGATACTTTATAAAACAAAATTTTGGCTTTGATTTCATATATACTTCCAGTAAGTAGTTTAGTGCTTTAGGTTTTCTATAATTGATTAAGTTTGTAAAACTATATGTATCATCTAAACATTGACGATTACATATACACTTGTATTTGTTTTATCATACTTGGTTAGGATTTAAACTTGTATGAAATTTATAATTCATCCATTTTAGAACTTAAATACGTAAAAATCAATTATCATACATGAACATTTTATGAAATTATGTGTTAATGCTTAGGACGTTGACATAAAACTTCGTAAAGCAAGCTTGGAAGACCTACGCGAATATCTTCAAATATTTGGATGTATATGATCCGAAGGTGATTCAATTATATTAATTAACTGCTTGCTTGCTTTATATCTGAAATAGTTAAAAGTTTCTTTTTCTTTTTTTGCACTTATGTGCTATAAATACCTGTATCGTATTAAATATAAAATTCATTTTTTTTCTGATTAATGATTGCTTGTTGTATTACAGTTTGCAGTGCATTCAGCTAAACCTGGTAATGATCGCGGTTCAAGTGAGAGGCCATATACAAATATATATCACAGAATGTATAAAGCTTGGATTTTGATGATGTGTGTATGAGGATGTTTTTGGATAACCCAATTCTTAGGCTCTTAGACAGTTTATTACATTGCTCTTTGGTGTATCTAACCATTGGAAATACAAATTCATCTTCTTTATTTATCAAAGATTGTTGGAATATATTAGCTTGTAAATAAGCTAGGAGTTCATTTCTGGCCAACTTAGAGGTTTGTTGTCATGGCTTTTAATATAGGTTTTCCCAATAGAACTCTAGGTTAAAGGAAAATCTTATTGATGCCTGATAAAATTCTTTTATGCTCAGCTACCTTCTTACTTATTATCATGCATTCTACTGATATAGGTCACTCTAGGTTCAAAGAAAGCTACGTCAGCCCCAATTGTATTTGACTAAATCTATTTTTTTTGTTAATAGTCTGCATTCTTATCCACACACCTACTTCCCTTCCCCTTAATTAGTTCTCCACTTCTCCCGGTTGTTTTCCCCTTCTCCACCGTGATGCTTACCTGCCACTCACCTGCTCCATTCTACTTGGGTATATTACCACTGCAAGTCTTTCCTGCTGCTAAACAGGTTCTCAACTCTCGGTTTCCTTTAACATTTTTTTCACGAATCGTTCAATCAATTGAGAAGGTTCTATATAGGTAAATGATTGATTGATCAGTTTTTTTGCTTTGTCCTCGTCATGATTTTTACGTTCGATCGTATTTTCTCCTTCACAGTTTCTTTCTTCTTGATTTACGTGGCACCATGTTTTTAATTTCTTTTCCAATCATTTTGTTATGAATTAAAATTATAGATTTTTTTGTTTATATCCATTCTCCTTTCTTACTTCTTGACTCAATTGACCAACACCATGAATGAATTATGAATATATATTGTTCTGTTCAATCATGTTGTCATTTTGATTGACCATTGATATTGGACGCAAGGTGTTTGATAAAATGTAACAACTGATTAATACTACCAAAATCCATGTTCATGTAACAATTTTTTAATACTACCAATATCCAGGTTTGATTCTGCACATAGTACCATTTATATTATAATTAATGAATAGAGATTTAATGTAAAATATAATCAAATATATAATAAGTTTAATGAGCAAGTGCATTTGATCCATCATTTTATATACATATCAATGACTTAGCACCTGACTTTGTTGCTTAGGTTTTACAAATGGTACTAAGTTGTATGAACATATATAGGCCTTAACTAAGAGATGTTTCATAGCACACTGCAAATTTATTACACTTGGAGACGACAACAAGTTTCAGTAAATATCAACTACTACCACAAGATAAACTCACTAAAATACATAGTTCTAAACAAATTAAGATCATGCATGGTAAAAATAAAATTTTAGATGCTAAGCAACTTTATCCTGCACAAGGTTAACTTTAATTGGTCCAAAGATTCAGAACGAAAGACAAGAAGTTTCTATCTTTTTAAAAAATAATCTTTGTATGTTTTTAAACGCAGGTCTTAAATTTTGCCAAACACGGGTGGGTGAAGATGTAGAGCTGTTAGTTTCAAAACAAGTAGGTGGGTTTAGATCTGCACAAAATTATGTATGTTATATGTGGTCTTTAAGTCATCTTTCTCTTTACATGCTTATCTCAAGAGAAAGGTACACTCTACTTACAAAATTTAGGTGCTTTGTGATAGTTTTCTTGAAATTAGGACAATCTTCAAGTTAGAAGATTAATTCTACACCCAAGATCAATGTGTAAGAATTTAGCTGCTGTTTTCCTAGATATAGTGGGTTAGTTATAATGTTGAAACTACATATTGTTGTTTTTGTTCATGTGTTAAAGATGTGTACGTATGCACACCGATTATCTACCTTACTGTACACATTTCTTTGCTATTAACCTGATCGCTGATCTATTTTGGAGATTGCTCGATTATATGTTTCTAATTTGGCTTCTGAAGGTTAAAGAGATGAATGGTCATGTTAAGGCTGATTTCAAGTCCATGCCTAATTGTCTATTGAATCAAATTGCTCGTGCCTCAGGGAACGGGTCAGATCTGTTGGCATTTTGGGTTCGTATTAGTGGTCAAATCTGGATTTGGTTTGCTGTTGTAGAGGTTTGTAATATTTGATACATTGTCACAAATTATTATATTTTTGTATGTATTCGTAAAGAAAATAGTAAAGATATTGTATATTGTTTAAATTATATGAATAGTTAAACTCAATTTCACAATTTAGCCTAACATCTTGAATTTGTAATCACTAATTGTATATTGCACAAAAGGGTTAGAACTTAGAAGACTGTTAGAATTTGACAATTTGTGATGTGATTGTTTGGAAATTCCTATATGCAAAATAGTTTCAAGAACAATTTCTGATCTGATTCATTTATTACTCAATTTGTCCTTGAGCATATTAAGATTCAACAAAATTGATTTGTTCTTGAGCGCATTAAGATTCAACATCATCGCAGATCTTAACCATCACTGGTTCCATTTCTACTCTTTTTTTAAATTAGGATTATGAGATTGTTTCTGAATGGTTAGTGATGTTTGTTGATTGTGTTCTATGATGTTTACCGTAGACATTCATCATAAATGGTTTGATTTCTACGTAACTTTTTTCATAGCCCCTGTCATTATTTTGATAACAAATTTCTTACAGCTACCTAATAATTGTTATTGGGGCTTACACCCTCCACCCGCTCATCTGGAGAGTATTAGTGACAATGGCTTAATGGCAATTCAAAGAGCTGACAGGTTTGGAGAACACTGTAGATAATGGGTTTATTTATTGAAACCTCGGTAGAGAATAGAGATGCTTTAATATACTCTGCATCGAAAAACTTAATCAGGTCTGAAGGTATACATCAGCACAAAGAAAGTCAACATACAGTCAATGCAATTCACAGAATACCATCGAGATATGCTTCACGCTACAAATGTTACAAACAGTGCTACACCATGTAACTACTTTCTGTTAATCAGTTAGTTAGTTAAATTAAGTAGTTCAATTTAGCTACTTCTCCTGTATATAATAACCCCATTGTATCTCAGTTTTAGTATGAATAATATTTCTCCACAATTCTCTCAAATACTATTTCTCTCTCTAGAATCTTCATGGCATCAGAGCTAACCAGCTCGATCCACACTTCAGATTCGAAAATCAGAATCCGTCCGTGATTCTTACTCCCTTGTTCGATTGCATCTTGGATTGATTCATAATCTGGTGATTAATTTCTTCTTCGATCGGTCAAAATCTCAGACCTAATTTTTTTTACAGAGCTTTAATCGACAATCAAAATGGTTGATACAAACTTAGTGAATCATCCTCTATACCTACATCAAAATGATAATCCTGGACTCATTTTGATCTCGAAGAGATTGACAGGAACAGAAAACTACAATTCATGGAGGAGATCTATGATGATAGCTCTTAATGTAAAGAATAAACTGAAAATAGTTACCAACGAATTCGAGGAACCTAAAATTGGATCAGAAAATAGGGCACTTTCGGAGAGAAACAATGATATGATCACCTCATGGATACTGAATACTGTAACAGATCAGATCGGCAACAGTCTTACTTACGTTGAGTCTGCATCAGACCTTTGGCTGGAGCTTCAAGAACACTACTCTCAAGTTGATGGTCATCGAATTTATCAGCTCATAAATGAAATCACACAACTCAAACAGCAAGATTGCACAATTGAGGTATATTATCACAAACTTAAGGGCCTTTGGGATGAACTTGATGCTTTAGAAATTTCATACGTATGCACATGCACTTGTACTTGTGAGAATGGGAAGGTCAATGGTGAGAGAGAACAGAGAAAAAGACTTACAATTTTTAATGGGATTAGATGATAGCTAGTCTAACATTAGAGGTCAAATCCTACTCATGCAACCCTTACCTACTCCTGCAAAAGCATATGGTATGATTAAACAAAAAGAAAAACAAAGAGAGGGCATTCTGCCCAAACCTCTTAATCCAACTGCCATGTCCTTTTCTTCCAATAATAATCCCAAACAATTTGCAAATAAAACCACGAATTACACAGGAAAGAAAAGCAACTTCAAAAGGGGGATTTTCTGTAATTACTGTAAAAAGGAAGGACATGCTAAAGAAGAGTGTTTCAAACTTGTTAGATATCCACTGGGACACCCATTACATGGAAAGGTTCAACCAAAGGTTAATGATAAAAGAGCTGTGAACATGGTTTTTGGTGGCAATGAAATACTCACATCTCCTATAGAAGATCAAAGCAACAACTCAGAAACTGCAATGTTTGCCAGAATTGATCTTTTACAAAATCAACTAAACCAAATGATGATGATGATGCAAAACAACCAGGTCAAGACTGACTCTAGTGTTGGTATACACTCTTTCATATCCTCTTTCATTTCAAATTTTAAAGATGCATGGATTGTAGATAGTGGGGCTACTGATCATATATCCATCTCCTTACACCACATGCACAATCTCAGAAACCATCACTCTCCTATCATTGTTTCACTTCCAAATGGACACAATCTCAATGTTACAGTAACTGGGTCAGTTACCTTTAACAATTGTTTCACAATCCACAATGTTCTCTATATTCCCACATTCACCTACAATCTCATCTCTGTGAGTAAACTCACAAAAGCTGCAAAACATTCTGTGTTATTCACAAATTCATTATGCACTTTTCAGGGCAACAACAAGAAGATTGCCCTTGGCAAGCTTAGCGATGGTCTTTACATCTTTCATCCAGAAACAACCATTCCATCATCAACCAAAACAAAGTTTCCATCTACTGTTCTATCTCATTCTAACAATCCTCATCTATGGCACCTTAGATTTAGTCATTCTTCATTTCATACTCTTAGGAAAATAAAGACTCTTACATCTGTTTTACCATGTACAACAATTGATAAATGTTCTATTTGTTCTATGTCAAAGCAACATGCTCTTCCATTTAAATTAAGTGAATCACATGCTTGTGTTGCGTTTGAACTCATACACATGGATCTTTGGGGACCATACAAACAATCAACAATAAACAAATGCAAATATTTTTTGACTATAGTTGATGATTTCTCAAGAACCACCTGGGTTTACCTACTTCCAAGCAAACATCATGTTTTCACAACCTTCAAAGCCTTCCATTCTTTTATGTCACAAATCACTTTCAAACAACAATCAAAACAATTCGAAGTGATAATGGCCTTGAATTCATCAATTCAAATATGAATGAGTATCTTCAAACCAATGGCATAATCCATCAAACCACTTGTCCTTATACTCCTCAACAAAATGGAAGAGTTGAAAGAAAACACAAACACCTACTTGAAATCACAAGAGCCATTCAATTCCAAGCTCACTTTCCTTCACATTTTTGGGGCTATTCACTTCTAGTAGCTACTCATTTAATAAATAGGCTTCCTTCACGAGTATTAAATGACAAAAGTCCATATGAAGTTCTCTTCCATAAACCTCCTGATATTTCATATTTGAGAACCATTGGATGTGAAGCCTTTGTTCACAATCACACTTCAGACAAATTAGCTGCTAGATCAACACCTGCCATCCTCATTGGATATCCCCAAAATCAAAAAGGGTACATCTTATATGACAAAGACAAAAGGAAAACATTAATTAGCAGACATGTGATATTCAATGAACACATTTTTCCTTTTTGTCAATCACCAAAATCGATATCAACTTCACAAGACCATTTCAACACTCAATCACCAAATTCAATATTTACCCCACCACCTTTTGTACCACCACCTAACACAAGTACATCTTTCATACCATCACAACATTATCCACCAGACAACTCCTCCCCTACTTCCACACCTACATCAATTCCTACCTCACAAAATGACAACAATCCATCACCTTTTGTCCCCACTTTTCCAACAACATCACTTCCACACTCTTCCTCAACATCGATTTCTACAGAATCAAATTCACCATCTTCTTCAACACCCACATCTGAACATACCAATTCTTCCTCTAATCCATCTACACTTCCACAAAACCCACCTACACGTATTTCTTCAAGAACCAGAACCATTCCAGCAAAATTTCATGATTTTCATCACAACTTATCACATCATTCCATTCATTCTATCTCACACAAAAATCATTACTCTCATTTCATCAACACAGAAAACATTCACTCATTCACGACCAAACATTTCATCCATTCCCTTGACACCCATGTAGAACCACAAAACTACAAACAAGCATCTAAAGATTTGAAATGGGTTGAGGCCATGGAAAAAGAAATACAAGCACTTGACTCAAACAATACTTGGGAATTGACTCCATTACCACAAGGTAAACAACCAATTGGTTGTAAGTGGGTTTTTCGTATCAAATACAAAGCTGATGGAACCATTGAAAGATATAAAGCCAGATTAGTGGCAAAAGGTTTTACACAAAAAGAGGGTATAGATTACAATGAAACTTTTGCCCCTGCAGCCAAAATGGTTACTGTTCGTACCCTACTTACTGTTGCAGTTCACAACAATTGGTTTATTGAACAACTAGATGTGAATAATGCTTTTTTACATGGGGACTTAGATGAAGAAGTTTACATGACAATACCACAAGGTTACAATCATCCCTCTTCATCAAAACTTGTTTGTAAACTCAAAAAGTCCCTTTATGGTTTAAAACAAGCCAATAGAAATTGGTTCAACAAGTTGACTTCATTCTTAAAGCAAATGGGTTTCCATCAAAGTTTTGCTGACACTTCTTTATTCACTTTTCAAAGAGATGGCTCCTTTATGGCATTCCTCATATATGTTGATGACATTCTGATTACTGGGAACAATACTGATATGCTTAAACAGATCAAAAGCAAACTTGATGAAGCATTCAGTATCAAAGATTTGGGACCACTCCATTATTACTTGGGTATTGAATTTTTAAGGAATTCAAATGGTCTGACAATGTGCCAAAGAAAATATGCTATTGAATTACTAACTCATGCAGGATTACTTGATGGAAAGCCTACCACCACACCTCTACAGTCAAATTACATGTTACAAAAAGACGAAGGTGAATACTTGAAGATCCTACAACATACAGAATGCTAGTAGGTAAATTACTTTACCTTACTATCACAAGACCGGATCTTTGCTTTGCTGCTCAATTCCTTAGTCAATTTTCGCAAAACCCAAGAATCCCACACTTCAAAGCATTACAAAGGGTATTGAGGTACATTAAACTCAGTCCAGGACAAGGTATTTTAATACCAAAATGCAATGAGTTACAAATCACAGCCTACTGTGATAGTGATTGGGCAAACTGCCTAGACTCAAGAAAATCAGTTACTGGGTATTGTATTTTCCTTGGATCCTCTCCAGTTTCTTGGTTATCAAAGAAACAATCTGTAGTCTCAAGATCTTCAACAGAAGCTGAATACCGTGCAATGGCTGACTGCACATGTGAACTATCTTGGCTTGTCTGCTTACTAAAAGATCTTCACATATCCATACCAACACCTCTTCTAATTCTTTGTGATAATGCTTCAACCATTGCCCTAGCTTCAAATCCTGTCCATTATGCTAGAACAAAACACATTGAAATTGATTATCATTTTGTACGTGAAAAGATCAAAGATGGACTGATAAAAACTGTGTTTACCTCATCAAAAACGCAAACTGCAGATATCTTTACAAAAGGCTTGAGCAAAATACTACATGAAAACTGTTTATCCAAGTTGTGCATTTGTGATCCTTTCACACTGCCAACTTGCAGGGGGAGTGAAGGTATACATCTGCATAAAGAAAGCCAACATACAGTCAATGCAATTCACAGAATACCATCGAGATATGCTTCACACTACAAATGTTACAAACAGTGCTACACCATGTAACTACTTTCTGGTAATCAGTTAGTTAGTTAATTTAAGTAGTTCAATTTAGCTACTTCTCCTGTATTAATAACCCCATTGTATCTCAGTTTTAGTATGAATAATATTTCTCCATAATTCTCCCAAATACTATTTCTCTCTCTAGAATCTTCAAAGGAAAAATAAAAAGTAGTATTGATGTTCTAACTTCTAAGGCCTTGTGAATTTATATTTATTTGGTGTTTGATTTAAGCTCAGTTGAATTATTCAGACGCTAGAATAGTTGTTTAGTGTATGTGGGGTTACATATCATCAATTGTTAACATCGAAATATAATTATGAATTGTTTTAGTATTTCAAGTATCGGAGTCTTATGATTTATTCGGGATCTGAATATTCTATTTAAATATCTCAACTTCTTTTATATGTGTTATACTATTTTTATTATACTAGCATGATACTCGCTCAATGTTGTGGAGGAAAATAGTTTCTACCTAATAACATGTCATTTTATGAAATATAGGGGTACAGTATTCGGCAAATAGTTTATACCCGGTAACATGCAACTTCATCTCATTTTCTTTTCTTTCTGTAACGCCCCAAATTTTTTTTTTCTAAATAATGACATAGTTAATTCCATAAAATCATTTAGACTAAAATAGTTGAAATATTCATTATGTGCATCCATCAATAACCTGCCCAACACACGGGTCTTACGGTATTAAACCAGTAAAACGTTTAACTGTATTAGTTTATAAAATCAGAGTTCATAAAATCACATTGCGGAAAAATAGCTGTTATGCGGGAGTATTCCCCTTGTCGACACACGACGGTCTTGAAAAATAATCAACAACTCGGGTTAAGCACAAAGCTTAGTGAGCACACAATACTCATATATTATATCAGATAACACATTCAACAATTAATACACATCATATCAAGTATGCCACACAGGCGGGGGTGGCCATCTGCCATACGAGCTCAAAATGCCACACATGCGGGGTGGCCGTCTGCCAAACATCATCATAGTATCACATACGAACACGTATCACAATATAAGATATAAGTTAGTGTAACTCAACCGAATTCTAGCACAGAAACACAACACGGTAAAACAGTAAATCTGCGAGTCACGACAATTCACCGATAACAACCTACAATTAAGGTACATTGTTTTAAGTACAAGATACCGTTAGTAAGATTACTCAGTACCTAATTAATCCCTCATGATACTCTAAGTGTGATAGTGATGCACATTGGGCCCAACACGTTACACTAGGCCCAGGTATACTTGGCGATCTACCAACCCAATTTACTTCTACAAAAACTTTACCACTTACTTATCTCACTAAAAACATACTAGAATGCAAGTACTCTCCTAAGAAATCTGCCAAAAAGGTGAAACCAAGCTTAAAAGCTCTTTAATGACCCAACGAGTCAAAAATTCACAACTTTGACTCTCCTAAGAATCTGGTTTGTATCACTTTCACTTTTATACTTTCAGTTTAAGTAACATTTCTAGGGCCATTGGATAGTGCAAAAGCCAGTCATTTAGTTAATTCGCGTATTTCTTTACTTAACGGGTCGTATGACCCGTTTCAAGAGAATTTGCATAAATCAACAATCCACCTATCTTGCATTCCAACAATATCATCTTACAATAACCTCTATAACCATGCTCAAAACCAATTAGAATAGCTACTAATTCCCGGTACTCATTTAATTTATTAAATTTCAAGTTCTAGCACTTTCAATCTAACATCTCAAGTTTACATTGTGATTCAATCATACCCAAAACCAATTTGTGATTCAAGTGGTAACTACAATTTGCAATTCCTACATAAAGTCTCATTATAATTTGTGATTCAAAGGTTTAGTCTTAATTTGCAATTGCCACTTTGGGCCAAATTGCAATTCAACTTCAATTCTAATTTGCGATTACTATTACAACTCAATTTACACTTCAATATAGGTGTGTGTATATATATGTTGGTGTATATATATATATATATATATATATATATGAAATGTTCAATATAGTCAAAATTTAATTCATAGTTCTGAAGGACAATTTATAGCAATTAGATTTCAATATTCAATGGTCCAGATTCAATCTTAGATAATAATCAAAATTGATATATTTGTATGTAAGGTTATGAATGAGGACATTTCTGACTTTTTAACTATTGGTCCTCACTTTCTCTCTCCTCTAATTTATTTAAAATTAATTATCTCACAAACCGTTAATCGTTAGACGAAACGAATTATAC
>JAUEJL010057662.1:3952-19197 GCA_032274825.1 Drosophyllum lusitanicum | reverse complement strand
GCATTATACCCTTTTTTGTTACAAATTGAAATTTATAATCCTTTCTTGGCCAAAAAAATTGGACGTTACCTTTATTGGCAAATTTTAATATTTAGATTACCTTTCTCGGCCATTTGTCATAAAAAAAACCAACACAATATTGTAAGAAAAGTAATTGTATAAGAATATTATAATATCAAAACCTTAATTTCCATTTGTTTACTAATCTAAAATCAATCTGAATGAAAACCAGACTAAAAGTTCGTATCATTACCATTGCATTGACTGGTTGGTGGTGTCTGGACATTGCAAGCCTTAGGCAACTCAAGAGCCTGAGTCTGGTTGATGTTAATACCCAAAGACGATCCACCCCCGTTAAGAACTTGGCACAGGCACTGTGGCTGTGATCGAACCACACTAGCGAGTTGGGTGCAACAACTTGATGATGGTGTTGATGTGTTACCCGAAATGTAGTTTAGGCACGGTGACATACTAATTAGCACACTCGTGCATCCCGACGATTGGGCCCTTGCACTGCCATATAGGGCAGCCATTGTGATCACTAGGATCATTAAGATTGTGTTGTTTTTCTGAAGTTGTGCCATTTGGGTTTTTATGGGATTTTGGTGTATACTAAAGAGTTAAGAGGATTTGAGTTTAAGTTGTGATTTGGTTGATAGTATGGAGGTTTTGGGTTGAATATATAGGGACTTGGTATGGGTGAGTTATATTGTTGATAGGTAACCTAATTTTCCTACTTTATGACACATGCTAGCTGCTAATTGCCACCAAAGCTATACAAATGGCCGGCTTGGCGTCCAACTTTTTAAAGGCTTGTGTTTGACATTGTATTAATTAGATTTAGGGTTTGATAAAGGGTATTATTAATATACTATTAAGAGTCCTTTTATTGGTTAAAAACACATGGAATTGTTTATGAATATACTATGAATAGTTGAAACATTTATATTTAGAGATGACGAAAATCGATATTTTGGGAGGTTTTTACTTGAGTTCATGTCGAGTTATATCTTATTTATGACATAAGAGCAGGTGTAACGGGGGTTGTGTCATGGTTATGGTAACGAGACAATATATTCGTTTTTTTTCAACCAATATATTTTAAGACAAATAATTGTTTGTGAGTCTAATGATGTTGAAGTGACGATTAGTAATATCAGTAATTTGTGTTATCACTGCCGTTGCTCTAACAACCACCACCATATCTTCAAGACATAATCTTGAACATACAAGATACTTGACAAATTGTCATTCATCTATCCATGTGGGACATGTTTTTGTAAACTCCACCGCCTGAATAATCTTTCATCTTTTCATCTATATGGCATAAGTTGTTACACATGTTAAATACAAATTATTTGTAAATAATTTCAGAAGACCACAAAAGTCTACCTCAATCGAAAACATACTTATGTTAACATGTAAGGTGTTGTAAATAATACTTTTACTCCTCTTATATAAATGTCACATCAAAGATCAACGCACTCACATACAAGCAACGATAAATATATCAAAAAGAATTTTCTAGTTGATATATTGAGTAAATTTAAATAAGTGTATAAAATAATAAACAGACTGTTTCGATGAATGGGTTTAAATTGAAGTTTCGTTGCTTGCATATATAGAATAATTTAATTTTTTTGAGAATTAGGTGGGACCAAAACAGATGAGTTTAGTTATGTAGGTGACCTGCTTTAGCTGCCAATTGGTTTCTGGTAAATAACTAACTAATAAACAAACACGGAAACACCTTTCGAAGTAGAGAGGTTACAATTATTATTATTATTATTATTATTATTATTTTTCAAACAAAAGGTTGGGTCAACAGTCAACTATTTAATCAAATGATATTTAGCATGTTTCACATATATTTATGAGTTAAATATTTTGTTCAATGTAGAATTACATATATTTTTATATCCCGGATCTGGAGGATCAAATTATGGTGCAAAAAAACCAAAATCGAGATGAATAAAAGATAACTAGCATGATATTCGCGTAATATTGTAGTGGTGAATAGTTTATACCCGATAATATATCGTTTTATAAAGTATAAAGATATGATATTCGACGAATTGTTTCTACCCGGTAACATGCTGTTCCATTTCTCTCTTTTTTTTCCATCAACTATTTTCTTTACTTTCGAAACAAATTTTAAAAAAACAAAACTTTTTAATTCATTTTTGGTGGTGGGGAAGTATAGTTATGGAAGAGTGTTTATTGGTGAGTGTGCAAAATAGAAGAGTGTATTGTTGAAAATGGAGGTTATTTAAGAGGTATATTAGTAATTTCTAATTACTGGAATTTCAAGAGATTAAGTAAAGTATGCGAGAGAATGTTCAAAGCATTTTAATGTAGTATAGATAAAAAATTTTGGACAGTAGTCTCGTGAATAATCATTTTTCGTATTTGAAAGGAGGGTTAAGTGCACTGAAATGTAATGAAATACACTCGTTCTAAAATTCTATGTAATAAACTAAACTTTGTTGATATTAATACATTAAACCACTAGAAATTAATATTTAATGTAATATTTTTGAGTTTGACCTGCAATCACGGGTTAGGAAGTCACCTTTGATTTTTTGATTATTTTATTATCTTCTTCTTCTTTTCAAGAACACATTCAAATCTGCATTCAAAAACAGTAAACGTTCAAAAGCACATTCAAGAACAAATTTAGAGACATTATTTGAACTTTAAACCATTGAACCCACATAGATGTTGAATTGACATATGAGGAACAAATCGAAATTTTAATCGTAGAAGATGAAGATGGACCATGAAAACCCTAATCGATTTCAAGAATACCCTAAAATGAAGATGAACCAATAAAACCCTAAGATGAATTAGATGAACCAAGAAAACCCTAAAATGAAGAAGATGAACCAATCTGCAAAGTTCCAAGAAGAAATCTGAATAGAAGATGAACCATATGAATTAGGAACCTTTGTAGCCTTTAGATTTGCAAACACATTTGTTTTCTCAAAAAGAAGTCCCTATATGGCAATGGTAGTTGAAGACGGAAGCAGTGGCAACAGTGGTGGTGGTTGAAGACGAAGGAGGTGGCGAAGATGAAGGAGGTAGTGGTGGTGATGGTTGAAGATGAAGTTGGTGGAGGAGGAGGTTGTGAGGTGATGGAGGATTCTGAAAAGGCAATAGAAGTTGCTTCTCTTTAATGTATGTCAAATCTCCTTGGAAGTCTTGAAAGATCCGGTAACACTCTTAACAGGAATAAAAAAAATATTAGCATATGAAACCGTCTTGGAGAAATCAAGGATGAAAGGATAAGATCTAAATAAGTCCTTGGGAAATTACCATTTGCATAATAATAATAACAAGAATAATAAATCAAATGTGACTTGCTTAACTGTGGTTGTAGGTCACATTATACACAATATAAATTTCAGGTGGTTTAATATATTAATATCAAGTTAAGTTCGTTACACAGAATATTAAAATAGAGATAATTTATTACATTTCGATGCACTTAACCTTTGAAATAAATATTGTCACTTCCAAATATTTATCCAATTATGTGGGAACCATTGAAGATTTGAAGATGTTTTGATCCTCCATAGTCCAAACTCCAAAATATAGAGGAATAAAGCATCAATTAGAGTTGTTTGAGAATAATGAATGAAAATTTGATTATAAAAGGTTGTTATATATATTTAATACACACATTAGATGAAAGGAGAACACTTTTTTTTGGATAGGATAGATATGAGTCATTGAAAAAATAATTAAACAGATTCAAAAACTAGATTCATATGCTATCAATTGATGTAACTGTTAATTGATATAATCTTTTTGATTTGAAATTTTACTATCGTTATGTTATATTAAACTCATAATGAGGGTAATTTGGTCAAATTTTTTTGTTTTTGCTTATGTTCTTTTGCTTATCTCGAGTATACTTCATGAAACCTTACTATATACATATAGTATTATTTTCAAGTAACATAAGTGGTTGATAGCGGTTTTATGCCGTCTTCCTATTGGTGGCACATTCGATTAAGTAAGACCTTTATACCATTTAGTCGGTTTTAAGGAGTCTTATTG
Organism: Drosophyllum lusitanicum; assembly: GCA_032274825.1. Taxonomy (NCBI): domain Eukaryota; kingdom Viridiplantae; phylum Streptophyta; class Magnoliopsida; order Caryophyllales; family Drosophyllaceae; genus Drosophyllum; species Drosophyllum lusitanicum. The sequence continues at coordinate 15,135 of JAUEJL010057662.1, read as the reverse complement.
TTTCGATTTAAAGTCAACAATCAATATATGGCGTCAGCCATTTCAATTACATATGCTTGGATTAATGTTTGATTATTCTAGGGCCGAATCTGTTGTGGATTCGCGTCTTGATGATAGCGTCTTCTCTCCACTTCCTCCATTAGTCTAGAGGAGTAGTAGTGTTGACTTTGAGCTAGCAGCTTACTCTGGTGCTTGAGGTAGTTCACGATGCGAGTAGTGACCCCCGAACACGCCAACCGAACGATGTATCTCCATACCTTGAGTGTTGGTATCGGGGAAGTCACGCCTAACTTGATAGAGGCTTCAAAAAAATGGATCCAAGAGTTTTGACAGTAGTGGGAAGAGAGGGCTCGTTTGAAGACTTCCCTCTCATCTCCCTTAGTGGCGGGGAATGACTAGGCTCAAAAGTAAAGTCAACATAGGGTGGATAGTGGGGTCGACCTTCTAGTGCCTTGTAGGGAAAGAGATGTTCGAGAAGGAAGGGCCAGTAGAGAAGAATGTTGAAATGAGAGTTGTAGAAAAGAATGTTGAAATGAGAGTTGCCTTTAGTAGTGCCGGTGCCTCATCCAAATGAGACTTGGAAAGCAAGATAGAGGCTTCTTCTCACTATTAGTTGCAAGAGTGCTTCCTCCTTTCCTCCGAAGTAAGCCCTATGGTCCCTGCTATCTCGAGATAAAGGATTGCCTCATAATTCACTTGATCCTTTACTATTCAATTTCCGGGTGTCAAATGAAATTCTTTTGGTTCTAGTGTTGTAGTTTACCGGAAGTGAGACAGATGTTGTAAAGAAATTGTATCCATTCAAATAGAAAGAAGTCCCCCTCTAATTACTCCTCAAAGGGAAAGCATTTTGCATCGCGCTAATTTAGTGCCAACCATTGGTGAAAGACCTGCATGGAGCCGAGCCCTTCTCACCCGGGGAGAGTTTAATCCGGACAAAACTAGTGGGTGCCGCCTCCTCGAAGCAGCTCCCTCTTGCCCCAATTAATGAAAAAGAAAGAATTGGAAAAGTCCAAAGAAGACTTTGACCCCATAAGCTAAAGCGGGAATCTCGTACAGAATCCAAAGAGTAAATCCAACAAGACATTTGGTGATGATAATTACAAAGAAGAAGTCATAGCGAAGAAGATAAGTACAACGTAGAAATTATAGCCCAAATATGAAATTTAGAAATCAACAAGTCTTTGCACATGTTAACGCTTGAGTCAATGTTCATGTGCTACAATAAACAACACAAAGATAGGGGAAAAAGAATGATGGGGAGGGGGGAAGAAGATATAAATAACTCTTTTTCTTAAAGATATAAATAACTTAGAAGAATATATATTTCATTATCTCTTGTAAAAATGAGATATCAAACTTGAATCTTCTAGTTGGATGGGTCCTAAACACTCTTTTTTCTTAATATAAGAATAATTAGAGTTGATGCACACTTAAAAACTTTGTTAGATATAGGGTCTGTAAAAACAAGTTTTATATAGAATTGATATTATTTATAAAAAAGCAGGATACAAATAGATAAATAGGGCCCAAGTCAAAGTTAACAGAATGGGGATCCCGCTCACCCGTTGAGCGGGATGAGTAACTCAAACGTGGGTTCACGGCCCGGGCACCATTTGGTCTTGTCAAACCACACCGCCAGCCATGCCGACGAAAGATGGAGCTTGTACTTACCGTTAAACGTATTATTGTTTATATATATGAATGAAATACACAGGTAACTTGGATAACCAAAAGTAGGGCATAAGTTGAATATCAAACCCCGACTCCTCTGCTCTGCCGTGATATGTTTGTCCAGGAAAGGTTTTCATATGGTGTATGAAAATCATCCATGCGGTTCCTTTAATTCCAAAATTGCACCCCCTTCAAATATAGACACAGTTTAATGTGCTTGTAATTTGAAAAGGATACGACCTATTGGTCTTGAAATGATTAAATATAATTATCGGAAAATATAATAATTAAGTTGACGGGGACGTCAGGCGGTATACACTAGAAACACTTTCTAGAGAAAAAAACAATTATCCTTCATTAATCTAATAATAAACAGTTAAGTTTTAAAACATTATTTTTTGGCGACTATTATGATTCTAGAAGAAGCGACAACGTAGAAAATTCAAGAACAGTCGAAACAAGACTATCAAACACGCACCACTGTTTAATTATATGCATGTATGTATGTACGACAGAGCGTTGGACCGTTGTACATATTCTAATGCATCATGTACGACTATCTATGCCAAGAGCGTAAAATTCAACCATACAGCTTAGTCAAACGTTGAATACACATTCATATTTCAACACGGTCATCCTATTTATCATTAATTATCTCCTTCCTCTCACCACCCTATACGTCCTCATGCCATCCACCTTTCCCCTCCGCCACCACCATGCCCTTCAGTCGTCTCTGCTTCGTTTTACCGTCTGACAATGATGATATGCACCAGGTTGAGCATCACCACCGCCCTAAACAAGCGGACACCCGCCGGTCACACAAACACCACTCATGTGGTATTCAAATTCCTGATGTCATCCGGCGAGCTCTTCACCGGTTATACGACACCAGACCAGATATCGGTTCTTGTGGTTTCTGCAGCCATGGTGTATGGAGGCAGAAACCATCTGGTGTCTTTCATGACACCGAAGGTGTTCAATTTCCGAATGAAAAGATGTTTTCGGGACATAGCCCGAAAACCTTCAGCTACTCGGAACTTTATATAGGCACGAAAGGGTTTAGTAAAGATGAGATCCTCGGGAGTGGGGGTTTTGGTAGAGTGTATAGAGCGGTTTTGCCGAGTGACGGAACCGTGGTCGCAGTGAAATGTTTAGTGGAGACCGGTGAGAGGTTTGAGAAGAGTTTCACGGCGGAGCTGGCTGCTGTGGCACATCTCCGCCACCGGAACTTGGTTCCGTTGCGCGGATGGTGTGTTCAAGACGATCAGCTCCTCCTTGTTTACGACTACATGCCCAATCGCAGCCTTGACAGAGTACTTTTCCGGCGGGCAGCGCCACAACTTGGCTGGGATCAGAGAGTGAAGATAGCAAAGGGCTTAGCGACAGCTTTGTTTTATCTCCATGAACAATTAGAGGCTCAGATTATACACCGTGATGTGAAAACAAGTAACGTGATGCTTGATTCACGTTTCAATGCAAGACTGGGTGATTTCGGGTTGGCTCGGTGGTTAGAACATGAACTTAAGTACCAAATAAGAACACCATCAGCAGGAAAACAGAAGCTGAGGGCTGCAGACACCACGCGAATCGGCGGCACGATTGGATATTTGTCGCCAGAGAGTTTCCGAAAAGGCGGTGTTGCCACCGCGAAATCAGATGTTTTTAGCTTCGGGATAGTGTTGCTGGAGATTGTTTCAGGAAGAAAAGCAGTTGATCTTTCGTTACCAGATGAGAAGATCATCCTTCTTGACTGGATCCGAGAATTAGCTGATGAAAAAATGATTCTAAAAGCTGCTGATCACCGGTTGAGAAATGGGTCATACAAAGCTCATGATATGGAGCATTTGATCAATCTTGGATTGCTATGCACGGTTCATGATCCGCAATCTCGACCCGAGATGAAATGGATCCTGGAATCACTTTCCGGGAACTGCGAAAAGCTTCCGGATCTTCCGTCCTTCAAAACCCACCCGCGGTACATCTCCATATCTCCACGGATTACTAGTAGTAACATTAGTACCAACACCAGTGCTACACCATCACCAACAACCACCACCACCACCACCTCAGCTACCGCCACCACCACTGCCACCGGCAACACCACCATTGTGGCGAGCTCAACAACCTTCATCACCGCCAGGGGAGAAAGCTTGTGTGTAACCACAGAGGTTGGATATAGTGGCGGTTATGGCATGATCTCGACCTCGCATTTAACTGAAACCACCTACAGTGGCAGCGACGGGATGATTTCGAGCATGATCTCGACCTCGCATTTGAGCCGTCGCCAATCAAAAGTATTCCCGATGATTCGACCGCCACGAGAAATAACGTACAAGGAGATCATTTCCGCCACAGATAATTTCTCGGATTCTAACCGGCTAGCCGAGGTTGATTTTGGAACCGCCTACTATGGCGTGCTTGATAACCAAGACATAATTGTAAAGCGGCTCAGCATGAAGACATGCCCGGCACTGCGGGCACGTTTCTCAAACGAGCTCTCGAACTTAGGAAGACTTTACCATCGGAACCTTGTACAACTCTATGGCTGGTGCACCGAGCAAGGTGAGATGCTCGTAATCTACAACTATTCGGCAAACCGTGTGTTAGGTCAGCTCCTAGCCTATCATAACAAAAGAAAACCTCAGCCTGTTTTAAAATGGAACCACCGATACAATATTTTGAAATCACTCGCGGGTGCGGTTCAGTACCTTCACAATGAATGGGAGGAGCAGGTGATCCACAGAAACATCACCTCTTCTGCTATTGGTATTGAACCCGACATGAACCCTAGGCTCGGTTCATTTGCTCTAGCAGAATTTCTAACAAGAAATGAAAATGACCATCATGTAGAAGTCGATAAGAAAAAGTCGGTTCACGGGATTTTCGGATATATGGCACCAGAGTATATGGGATCAGGGGAAGCCACCCTGATGGCAGATGTGTACAGTTTTGGCGTGGTGGTGCTTGAGGTGGTGAGTGGACAGATGGCGGTAGATTTCCGAAGGCCCGAGGTGTTATTGGTGAAAAGGGCACACGAATTTGAGACTCGAAAAAGGGATTACAAACAATTTGTTGATTCTAGACTAGATGGTGAGTATGATTGCAAAGAATTGATCAGGCTGGTTAAGTTAGCCATGGCGTGCACGCGGTCAAACCCGGATTTAAGACCAACCATGAGTCAGGTTGTAAGCATACTCAATGGTCGTGACAAATGCCTTAATGAAGTAATGCAAAGGAAGGAGAAAACCGAAGAATGGAAAGAAAGAAACGAGTTATCATTGTCGCTAGTTAGAAGAGTTCAAGCTTTAGGAATACAATGAATTGAATTACACCTATACTTGTTTTGTTTTGTATTATTATTATTATTTTTTTTTTGTGCAGTAGATTTCTAAGATAATATTTGAAGATTGGACACAGTTACAAGTTCAAGAAGTTAAATGTTGCATATATAGACAGATTTTATTGAATCTTACATCGTTACTATTTCTGATCTTAGATTTGTGTGACATAAACTTCGTCATTGGAGTCGATCCCGACCCAGTTGATCAGCGAGAAAACGAATTCCCTGAACCCGACTTTCCCGTCCTTGTTCCAGTCCATTTCTTCTGCATTAGTGCACAATTGATATGGTCAAATACACATGGTTTGACAATAACTTATGTTCTTTTTGTTTATACAACAAAAGATTAGCATACAATTAGAAAACTGAGTGGATAGGGTCAAGGGTAAAACAAGTTCGGGTAAAGAAACTATATATTAATACGTGAAACATGATTACAAAAACTATATATTCATGCGGTTATAATCTAATTTTTTTAACTACTTAACATAGGTTATGACTTTTAAATACACTTTGGACGACTCTAGACATGTTTACCGATTTCAGGTAGTTCTATAACAATTCCACCCTTTTTACCAGCTGTACTTGAGCAGTTAGAGTTAGGGCATTACTGAATCGATTCATGGTGATGTGGAGTGGAGATTTCTCCTTAGGGAAGTCATCGTTCATAACTTTGATCATGTCCTTCTTGTCCAGTTTCCCGTCACCATTTTTATCAAGATATAAAAACGCTTCAATTATAGCGTCAAATGTTGCTTTAAGCTCTGGAGATCCCATTGTTGTTGCCTAAAAGAAAAGAGTCATCTTAACCACAAGACCAATAAAACAACAGCTTTAGACTCTAAAGTTTAGAAGACCCTATACACACATAAACATTAACATGAAATCATATCTGTTTTTCATCTTAACCAAAGGGCTTGAAGCCCAAAGGTACCAATGTGTTGAAAAGGTGTTTCTCGTGGTCATTGATTCTAGTCCCGCTGTGGACAAAAGATATAGTTTAGGAGTAGATTTAGAGTATGCGTGTGATCTGTTGTTAAAAAAAATATGATATAAACTTCAATTATCTACTAATTAATAGAAATATTTTAATATACTGTTCAATTTAAGCTTTGAAAAAATATATATATAATAATGAATCAGCAAAAGTTTTTAAGTTGTTATAGTTTGACGGATTTGGTGAAGTTGAAATGTGATTTTTTTATTAATAGAAAAAGCATACTTTTCATAGCAAACATATACAACATTTCAATCAATTTAACATATCAAAAGCTATCAAATCTTCACAATTTCACAATTCAATGTTAAAAGACTTGATTCTTTTCTGAATGTGTTAATTGCATATAGACTAATATTAACCACTGATGTAACGCTTCCTTCTACAAAAAATTTTCCTAAATTATAATTAATAAAAATACTTAAGGTCAAGAACGTAATGAGAGTGATTAGATGGGCTAGCAAGTTTATCGGTTAAGAAAATAGTTGTGCAAATTGATAATGAAAGTTTAATCAACAAGTTTGGATTATAGAAAGCTACAAAAATATATTTTGTATAGGAAAAAATGAAAGTAATCTTTACAGCTCATAATTTTTTAAGGCCTCAGTCATTGAACTCGCTTTAGGACTTTCAATACCTTGAGAAGGCCTGAAGAAGGATTTTTTTTATCAGATTGTTCTCAAGAGACTGTTGAAAGATCAAAGAACATTGTGGTTACCGTATAGTTTGATGTACCCACTAGGAGATAGATAAGGCACAATATGACAATAAACTCGTTAAATTTCATGCCTTTGCTCCCCCCCAGGTCACTAGACTCAAAAAGGTCATTGATTTCATGCTCTGTGCAGTTGAATTGCAATTTCTGTAAGCATTTTGTTAGCTCCTCGCGGTCAATTATTCCATTCGAATCACCATCTACATAAGAAAGGAGAAATAGACAGGGGGGAATAAAAACAAAGCAATTGTTTTATGATTTTATATAGATAATCACACACACAGAGAATAATTTGGTTCAACAATGTGCTTACATCCTATAGATTTCCTAGGGTTTTATTAGATTTCATGAACTCTAGAGTGGCCCTAAAATATTTAAAGTAAGAAAATCCCTCCCTAGAAAGGAACCAGACAACAAAAGAATAATACAAGAACATTGTCATTTCTTTCATTGTCAAAACTGGAAAGTTTGTTGATTGACTAAGAATGCAAATTGAACTCATACTCAAAACCGCCTTTGTCAAGAGGGGCATTCTGATATATGATAAAGTAAGGTGGCTATAAACAATTTTTAGTGTTTGATAAAACCTGTTTATCATTATGAACTAATTATTTAGGGTCAAAATAATCATATTTAGAGAAAACAAGCAAGGAGTTGTTCTAACAAAACAGATTGTAAGATTTAGGACCAACTACCACTTTCTTTAGTCAACTGATTATCTACTATAGATCTCTTTGAAAGCACACATCCAAACACCATAAATTGCATTTAATCCTTTGCACATCATATAAATGGGATACACAAAGTTAAAAAGATAAAATATAACAAAAGATAACAAGCAAAATAAAGTGGGCAAGAAAATCTTGTTAAACTGACCGAACTGTCGAAAAACGCCTCTTATCTCTTCAAGTCCCTGTCTGAACTGAGGAAACCTTAAAATTATGCTATTGATGGATTTGATATTGCTACTTCCTGGTGAAATTCTTTGTTTGACCTCCATCATTCTCCTCTCAAGCTCACTGTCCAGCCTCTCATACCTGTTTATTGAATTGCAACAACGCAGCATTCCTCCACATCTGTAGGATAATGACTTAAGAGAAAGGCATGGACGAGATGTACCTTCAAAAGATATTTATTAATCAAGTAATCATATTTGTGATTAACTAAATTAGCTTTTTGGACCAAACTAGGGCACGTTTCCAAAACATTATCTGATTTTTGCTTTCTGATTCTAGCATGATCATTCTCAAGACAAAACAATTTAAAACTTATATCACACAATAAATGTAGTCAATAATAAATCAGGCAAACTAGTTCTGTAATATTTAAAAAAATAGCATTGTATACAAATTACTAGAAAGAAGTACAAATAAATTAGGAAAACAAAATCTTAAGCTTTGAAGCTTTGTTTGTGTGATGAGCTGATTTTGTAGCTTGGAAAATAAGTAGGTTGCCTAGTCTATTTCTGTAAATATATCACATCAATAGAGTGAACAAAGTAAATTGTATGTTGATTGTATTGCTATTTGTTTGTGTTGGGTCATATTGGCTCAGATTTATCAACAATATATGCATGTAACATTGAAGATATTACTCTCAATTGAATGAATTCTCAGTCAGGAAGCAGATTAGGGCACATTGCTGAACCAAAAACATGCAAAATCAATGATTTTAGAATAATAATTCCACCATGATCATGACTTCAAGAACAGACAATTCAGAACAACATCACACTATTCATGAAGTAAACAGAAAAACGATAAGACTACGTAATCAAATTAGCGGAACTAGCGCTGTTTTATAAAAAAAGTTAGCATCAAACACAAATCCCTGGAATAGCAACACGAACTTGGAAAAATAGAGTTACCCATTGCAGGTTTGATTGTTGGAATGAGCTGATTTGGGGAGAGAGAGACGTAGGGAAAGGGAGAGAGATAAAGAGAGTATCAGTGAAGAAGAAGGAAAATGGAAGCATTATGGAAAGGAATCGGGTTCTGCTAGACTCAAATGAAACAGTGTCCGGTGTGGTGTCCCTCCATGACATCTTGCAACGAGGCACCAAAATTCTTTCTTTTCTTTTTGAGTTAATTACAAAAATAGACCATACGTTTTTCACTTATTTTTATTTTTAGTCCTTTAATTTTAAAAATTATGACGTGGTTATCACTTTATTTCACTTTTAATCCTTTATGCAGACGTTTGTTATCTTTTACCGTTAGTTAAAGGGTAATTTTGTCAATTCTCTACTTATCCTTGTTACCAAACAACTTTTAATATTTTTCTACCTTTTTTTAAATTAATAATTAATTAACCCTTTAAAAATTAACTAATAATTAGTTAATGATTAATAATGTTAAGTAATACTTTTATACACATTACTTACTGATTATTTTTTATAAATTAATATTAAATTTTTATTATGTTCTAGATATTATTTTTTAATATACATGGTGTTCATGATATTCATCTTTATGTTTTTCATCTGTTCTTAAATATGAACCCTAAGAACCACAAACCCTATTCCCCTTCAAACCAATTCAAAAACCACAAATCTTAATCGATGATAAACAAAAACCCATCCATGATTAACAGATCGATTCGATTGAGAGAAAGAATTTGATAAACAAAACCTAGAAATCAAAGAAACCCAAAAAACCCTAAAAACTCGAATTTGGAAGACAAACTGGAACATAAATCGATTATTATAACTAACAGATGAACACCCCCTAAAAATCAATGACAAACTCGAATTTCATTTCCAGATCTTGATTCGTTGTCTTTTTTCAGATGTACCCATCTTAGTGTCTTTCAGATCTTGATTTGGCGGTAGCAGTGGTGTTGTGCGATGGTGGTTCAGCTTGGTGGTTGACATCGATGGCGGTGTGCAATGGCGATCTTGAAGAGACAAGGGGTGGTGGTGTTGTGCGATGGCGGTGGTAGTGGTGTTGAAGAAGTAGGTACAACAGATTTAGGGTTTTTAGAGTGACAAGATTTAGGGTTTTTAGAGTGAGGAATATAGAGATGATGGATAGATGGTGGTGGTGGTCGTATGATGGCGGTTCGGCGGAGGCGGTGGTGGTCCGAACTTACGGTGCGACGGTGGCAGAGGTGGCACAACGGTGGCGGTGGGGGCCTGAAACTCCAATGGGAATGGTGGTAGCATGAATAGAAGAGAGAGTTGCGAGAGTTTGGCAGATCTGTCGCAATAGAGACCGGAGGTGGTGGCAGGACAGTTGTCGGCGGTGGTAGTTGTGACAGATAAGGGGTGGAGGGTGTTGGAGGTTGTGACCCATATGGGGAGGACGGGCTGGTGAGTGAAATGGGTTTTCGAGAGTGAAAGAGAGATGAGAGAGAGTGTGTGTGTGTAGGGGGGTGATAAAAGAGGGCTAGAACGTTAGGTGTTTGGAAACAAGTATAAAAGAAAATCTTTAAATAAGTATGTTTGGAAACAGTTTTAATAGGTTCAGTTTGTTTGGAAATAAGGATAAGAGATGAAAAGTCAAAAATACCCTTTGACTAACAGTCAACTTTAACTTGAGTTAGCCTAAATGACCAAAAGTGAAACAAAGTGACAACCACATTGACTATTTTCATAAATTTTAAAGTTAAAGGACTAAAAGTGAAAATTAGTGACAACTACATGGACCATTTTTGTAATTAACTCTTTCTTTTCTAAAAGGAATCAAAGCTAGCGTATGTTGTGTGAAATGAATGGACCTAAACGAGTCGAGTAGCTCGAATATAGTATTTACTGAGTTGGATTCGTTTAATATTTTTTGGGCTTGAGCTTGGCTTATTTAAGATAAATAAAGCTCGAGATTGGCTTGTATAATATATACGAAGATCGGCTCGGCTTGACTCGTTGGTACTGTTTTGAATTTTTATTAAAAGATTATATATATATATATAGTGAAAAGATCATTTGAGAACCATTTTTATTGCGGGAACTTTGAGATCCAATCATAGCCGTCTAATTCTTCATCTTTTAATTCAATTGCCCACCCATGAATTCATCACATGCACACTGCCACACTCTATCCCCTCACGCTCTTCATCCATGTTCCACTTACCAATTGAATGGCTAAGATTGATATTCGCTGTTAAGTGGAATTCATGAATGAAGAGCGTGGGGGATAGAGTGTGGTTTGCCCACCCATGAATTCATCACATGCACACTGCCACACTCTATCCCCCCACGCTCTTCATCCATGTTCCACTTACCAATTGAATGGCTAAGATTGATTCTCGCGGTTAAGTGGAATTCATGGATGAAGAGCGTGGGGGATAGAGTGTGGTTGAGTGCATGTGATGAATTCATAAGTGGGCAATTGAATTAAAGGATGAGAATTTGACGGCTAGGATTGATTCTCGCAATAAAATTGGTTCTCAAATGATCTTTTCCATATATATATATATATATATAGGCAAAAGTTCAAAAGAGAACTATTTTTCGTACG
>JAUEJL010057651.1:0-13655 GCA_032274825.1 Drosophyllum lusitanicum | reverse complement strand
AAATTTATTCACACGGATCGAAGTAAACAAGAAAAAGACACATATTATAATATATATCATCTTGTTATTACAGAAAACCTTATTAGCTTTGTAATTAAGTATCCACCCACCAATTTTAATTCTAAAAGAATCAATACATACAAAGAAACTAAAAACATATTATTCTGTAGTGTTTGTACGTAAAATAAACTAAATTGTTATTCTCTTTTAGGCATGGAAAAGTTGGTGGATCGAAAGGGATAACAACAAATATGATAGACCTCACATTGAAGACAAGATCAGGTTCTTTGCGCGATATCATTAGAAGTATCCACATTAGATTATTATGTGTTTAAGATAAAGTTGTTGATAGGCCAACTACGGCTTCAGCTATTCTTTTGCTTAATAAATTCTCCATCACCTTTCCGATCGGTACTAATCCTGAAATGCCACTCTTTCAAGAGTATAGTTCGTCTTCAAGTAGTAGAGGTCTAGAAAAATTAAAATCAAAATCAAAATCATCCCGAATTTCAATTAATGATGTTTCTATATCTGAGATAGTTCCTAGATAGATTTTGATCACCTGAGATCATATTCTTTTCATTAGATTTCGAAACTCTATAACGTGCATATTTGCATTTGTACATCATTAAAATTTATTCACACGGATCGAAGTAAACAAGAAAAAGACACATATTATAATATATATCATCTTGTTATTACAGAAAATGATTTTTTTATAAGTTAATTTAATATTCTAATACACAAAAAAGTAAACAATTAATGAAACTTATTGTGATAATAGACAAAACTTAATTATTTTAACATGCAAATCATCTTCTTAATTTATTGTTTAATTGCCAAAAAAAACCAATTAAGCAAACTCAGAACCTAATGAACCTTAATTAGGACCCTGTGGACATGAATAAACACGTATATATCTTTTTATTTCTTGTACACAGAGATCTATTGAGATAATTAATTAACGTACAAAAATTGAAAGTTTAATTTGTGTATTTTCTACATGTGTGAATTAAGTTATAGAGTTAATTGTTCGATTCGTCTTTTAACTTTGTTATATCTTTTAATTTGTTCCTTTAACTTTAAAAGTGACCAGGATAGTCCTTTACGAACCATTTTGTAGCATGTATGGTTCTTTCTAACATTCGCCGTTAGTTATCTCTGTTAAATCATGATAAAATGATAATTTTACCTTTATTTTTATTATTTATTTATTAAAACTAAATTATTAATATATATTTTATTTCCCATATTTTCTTTAGAGTTTATTTTTTGGCAGTCTCACTTTCTCTAGACCAAAAAAGGGTTCAAAAAGGCACAAACTCTCTCCTCTCACTATGTAACCACCACACCACCGCTTCATTTATCTCTTTCTCATGGTGAAAGCACCACCACTGCCGCCTCCGCCCTATCGCCGGCCACAACCAGCACTACCACTCCTCTCTGTTTCTCTACAGTGACATCTACACTTCGCTCTGTTTCTCTTACTTTGTAACCACCACACCACCGCCTCATCTCTCTCTTTCTCACGGTGAAAGCACCACTACCGCCGCCTCATCTTCAAACAGATCTAGGGTTTTTACATGATTTGGGTATAGATCTAGGGTTTTCACACGATTTGGGTTAAGATCTAGGGTTTGTGTTGCACAAAGGCGTCGACGGTGGTTATGGTTTTTTATGGTGGCGGTAGATGGTAGTGTTGGTAGATGGTGAAGTGGTGGTGGCGGAGTGATGGCTAGGGTTTTCAATGGTCGAGTGCAATGATGGGGTGGTCGTCTTGAGAATACGAAAGAAAGACAACGACGGTGGCGGTGCTTAGAGGGTGGAAGTGGGGGGCAGTGGTTATCGAGAGTGAGAGGGAGGGTGATAGAGTGAGGGAGGTGGGAAAAAGTGTGTGTGTGTGTGTGTATGTGTGTGTGTATAGAGATGAGAGAATATATATTTTTATTTAAAAAAGATTAAATATTATTTTAATTAATAAAAAATTAAAAAATATGGTAAAAAGACTAAACTACCCTTAATTTAGCGAAGATGACTAACGGCCAACATTATAAAGGGACTATCTAGACCACAAAATTGTTCATAAAGTACTATCCTCGTCACTTTTAAAGTTAAAGGACCAAATCGAAAGATATAGAAAAGTTAAAGAACGAATTAGACATTTAACTATAAGTTATATTTATATAGTTTTATCAATATGCTTACATCTGATACAATGCTAGGAATTTTTATGCCGGGTATGGTAACACCTTAATTGTTATATTGTGTAAAATTGTAAATGCTGATGGTTGTAATTTTGGTATAGTAACACCTTAACTTTTTATGGTTGCTGGAACATCTAAGTGATGTAAGGGATAGACTTGCAAAATTAGTTTTGCTTAATCAATTACTCAACACATTTGTTTGATATTAAGGTTACTAGATTTCTTTCTACATTTTCAAAAATGTCGATTTAGGTAAATTACTTTTTCTATTACCAAAATAGATAACCTCGTTTATGGTTTAGGGTTAAAGTGCGTAATTTTTTAAATTTTTCGATAAGTGTTTTGATTGTAGCTGGAGTTCTCGCCGTTTGATTACAACTAAACCTTGGTGTCATGAATGGAATTCCTTCCTAGTGATGATAGTTAATCTCACCGGCCTCCTGCCAGCCATCATTGCGGTGGTGGCTGTGTGTTGTTGTATTCTTTAAATCCGACAACATCGGCCGACATGATGCCGATCAGACTCCACCGTCACCACCGGAAAGCAAAATACGGCTTTTCTGACATGCTCGAAAACATAGGCTATAATCGTTTGAGCGGGGGCAAATTGCCGTAGCATGGAGATGTTAGTATATGCGAGATGATCATAAGCGCCCCACAGTAATGCTAGAGGCAGTAGCATCCCATGACCTATGGATATATCTGACACATATTTTTCAGAGTTGCAAGTTCCAATAGTGACATCAATGTTCTTAATCAAACATCTTTATTCAACGATGTCTACTATGAAAAAGCACCCGAGTGTCCATTTGAGATGAATGGAGTAAACTACAAGCACTGATATTATCTTGCCGATGGGTTATATATATCTTGGAATTGGCTACTTTCGTCAAATCATTTATGTATCCACAAGAAGACAAAAGATAAAAATTCAAGTTCAAGCAAGAATCGGCAAGAAATGATGTTGAATGAGCTTTTGGTGTACTTAAACAACGTTTACACGTACTTCACAACCTGACATGATTATGGTCTCCGACTAGATTAAGAAATATTATGTACGGCTGCATAATATTACACAATATGATTCTCGAATATGAAAGTCATGTGATTTGTAGTTTCAATGAAAACGATCTTCTACCAGACGATATTGAAAGACAAATCAGCAAGGAACAATGCGTGAAAAATGTTCGATAAGTCAAAAACCGTAAGAGTCATAATAACGTTTGGTTAGATTTGGTCAAACATATTTCATATATTCAACCTTCTGACAACGGAGGTGACTAGTTTTATAGATTTTATTATCTGCTTTTGAAATAATTTTTATATTTTTAGAATTTTATTTTGTAATTTAGATCTTATTATTAATTAAATAAATGTTAGAAATTTTATAATCTTTAATTATCATTCTATTAATTTTAAACATATTTATAATTATTTTATTTATTTAAATAATTGATTGTATTAAGAAAATATAAAAAGTGGGGGAAAGATCAGAAAATAAAAGGAAATGTAAAATTAAATAGGCGTTTGGTTCGTAAAATGTTTTATAATAGAATTCGAATCCGTAAAGAAATTGAAATTTGAATATAATTATTTTACCTATTGTGTTTGTTTAACTAATTAAGAATCGGAATTTGAATACAATTCCACCACCCCGCTGGGCACAACCACCTTAACGAGTGGGAAGAAATCTGAATTTTCTTAAATGATGAAAAGTTTAGTTATAAAATATTTCAATTCTATCTAGCAAATTGTAAAACAAACATAAAAATCTTTAAAATTAAATCGCAATTCTTTCTAAGGATATCAGCAACCAAACACCCCTTAAGTGAGTGATGGCATATGGACACTTTTCACAGTCCAAATTAGTGGTGGGAATGGGACGATTCGTCTTTTACGGTCTATATACGTGCAGATATTTTATTTTGAGATGATTTACACACACAAAAAATTTGCCATATATAATAAAAGATATTTTTGGACAATAATTACTTAAATATACGAATAAGAAAAATAGTTTTAAATTTTTTTAAAAATAAAAATATCATGATTATTGTATATAACTAATTTTTATTGTATACAAATCATTACACAATTAATTGCAGGGGCGGACCTATGTTTGGTCTCGTGGTGACACGAGCTACAAGTTAATTTTACATACGAAGTGAAAAAGTCTAATTTTTTCGAGACGGTGTCACTAGTGATTTTTTGATGTTACAAAAATATAATAAAAAATGAAGTTTTTCTAAAAAAATGATAACATATAGTTCAATATTCGATTTTACCTTTAAAATACTTGAGTTTGCTTTAAAATAACAATTTAATTAACTGTTTTTCATATAAATTGTGTTTTATTTTAGATTTTGGTCCAAAAATAACGGAACAAAAACTAAAACTTCGTTAACCCGACACGATATTAACAACCCGAACAACACCCTTAATCTTAATTAATTTTACCTTTGTTATTATATGGTGCTGCTAATTAACCGAATAAACTAAAAACCCGACACAATTAACCAATACACCACTAATTAAATGTACGAAAAGTCGTAAACTAAACAGAAAGATAAAAAAGTCGCAAAGACTCGATCATGCCCCGATTCATACGTTAAACATTAGTTTGTTGCTATATAATTCTTTCCACCATATATCTCTTAATCCTCCCTCCTTGAGCTGCATGTAACAAAAATCATGTTCATATTGGCCGGAAAATTCCTCTTACGGTTGTTAGCTGTTTTCATATGTTTAACCAAACCCATAACCGAATCTCAACCCGATTTCAAATCCTATTTTTGTGATTCCACTGTGAATTACACCGGAAACAGTACGTATCGAAGAAATCTGGACACCACCCTGACCACCCTCCCCACCACCAACTCCGGCTTCGGTTTCTTCAACCACTCCAGCGGCCAAGGCACCAACACTGCCAATTCCGTCGCCCTTTGTAGAGGGGACGTGTCATCGGATTTGTGCCGGAGTTGTCTAAATGACTCGATCGTTAAACTACGAGACATATGCACTAACCGGGTGGAAGCAATTGGATACTACGACATGTGTTTGTTAAAATACTCGAACAAGACTATACTGGGAAACACCGATATCAGCTTTTTTGTTTATATAGTGGACCCTCAAAACGCTTCTGATGTGCAACGGTTCAACGAGGCCCTGAACCCATTGTTGAACGGTCTGGTAAACACGGCTGCTGCCGGTGGTTCACTAAGAAAATTTGCTACCGGGAAAACGAGTGGGCCAGATCTTTTAACGATTTATGGACTGGTGCAGTGTACTCCAGAATTACAGGAGCAGGAGTGCACTATGTGTTTGGGAAGAGCAATTAGTCGGTTTTCGATTACGTACAGTGGGAAAATTGGAGGGACAGGTCTTACACCTTTGTGTAACTTTAGGTACGAGTCTTATTTATTTTATAATAACACCACCGTTACTTCACCACCACTGCCACCGCTACCGCCACCGCCACCGCCACCGCCACCGAGTTCACAGCCTTCACCACCAGTTTCGTCAGTGTTACCAGGTGCGTACCACATTTTATATACTTATAGAATGTGATACATGTTAAATATTGTTTTAGATCGGACGATTAGGACCTATGTAGCATGCTTAACAATTAATTAAGGTTATGTGTTACTTTGCTAATTTCCGATTTGTTTTGAGTTGAAACTACATAAGTTTACAACAAAAGAGTCTTTGGCACAGCGGTATTAAAGTTTATATAAAGTGTTCCTTCCTACTTGAGGTTGAGGGTTCAGCTGACATATATATATGTGTAGATTAGGGTCTATGTGCGTGTTTGTTGTTTAAATAAAAAAAGCTAAAGGACCACACACAATTTACTTAATTAACCTATAAGTATCAACATGTTTGTCGTAAAAAACGTTACATGTGAGGGAACGTGTTGAGTATTGTCCCATATCGAACGAGTACGACTTTGTAATATGATTAATAAGGGTCATGTTTTACTTCACTTATTTACTCTATTTGATTATATTTATGCTACACGGATCAATGTTACTAGATTGACTATTAAATTAAACTACCTATTTTTTCTTTGAAGTGACATGTTTATGACCAACTATAAAATGAAAATGTGTGGCCTTTGTTTAGCTAGCACAATTGAATGCGGACCATAAGTATACGTACGAAGATTGCTTTGCTTTGAATTCTTCAAAAATGAAACAAAAAATGCTTGAGAAAAAAATATCATACTTTTTTTTAATGCGAGTATTTAAACTACTTTTAACAGCCCTAGTCGTTATGGACCTTATGGTAGTCATTTCTTTACCGGCCCCTAGCTTGATTGAAACCCCTATAAAACTTAAACTATGAAATTCTTCTATAAGACGATAGTGTCTTTTATAAGGAGGCGGTGTCATCATTTTACATGTTTTCTTACGCTAGATTCAAAAGTAAACCCCACAATTTAAACATAAAGGTTGAATTGTTGAAATAACACCCACTATCTCTACTACTATATAAAGTATTTATATTCTTTTTAAGACCATTTGAAGTTCGGTAGTATAATTACTAAAACATCTTTTACAATATTTTAAATCAATTTAAACTAAATTTGGATTAAATTTAATATGAAATAAATCACACAAGCCGGTTGCAAAATATTTAAACCAAAAATTAGCAATGGTCAAGATTTTAATTACTAATAGAATTTAATATATAATAATTTTTATATATTAAATATTATATATTTATTTAAAATTTAATGATTTTTACCTATTTTTAATACTCTTATACATAAGTATTTTTTTTAACTAAAATTAAGAATTTACTACATCGTGTATGATATCTTTAAAGTATTAATATACTAGACTCAACTATAAAAAAATTATAATATATATTATGAAAATGATTAGAATTATACATATATATATATATATGTTTTAGTAGTTTTTTTACATTTTTATATTAACCGAATAACTTTTGAAATTAAGGTTAAAAAATACAATAAGTTGACCGAATAAAATAGACATATGTGGAATACATACATACATATAATGTTATAATTTTTCAAAGTTCACCAAATAAAATAGAAATATTTGGAAGCCCGTATTTAAAGTAATTAGTCTATAAGCCCAAAAGAAAATATATATTATGGATTTGATAGCAAAGATCTTAAGTCAAGTTGTAGTTCTCTTGAAGCCACACATAAGTATGATATATGATCAAATCTTGATGCAAATGAATTTTATATAGAGTTAAAGCTATTTAACACTTTTTTACCCGGTGAAACTATGAAACCTAACCATGTGTTAATATATACTAGTATTATACCCGCGCAATGCGGCGTCGATGACAATAGTTTGTGCTTAATAACATGTTTGATTTTAAGAATGTAAGTTATGGTATGCGTAGAATGCGGTGTTAGTTAACATATCCATGTCCTTTCTCCTTTTTTTGTTTTCTTTATTTATTTTTTACAATCAACTATTTTCTTAGTTGTTAAAATAGTTTTTGAAAAACAATAAAACTAAAAAAATATTATTATTAAATAATTAGAGAAAAAGATACTTTAGCCTTAAAATTGTATTGATGTAAGTAATTTAACCAAACTTAGATAAATTAAATAGTTGTTGTGATGTTTAATGATTTATTAAAGTAATAGTTGCCTTAAATTAGTTGAGATAATTAAAGAAATGATTGGTTAGGCTATTGCTCTAAGTTACATAAAAATATGTACTAATTAAAATTAAGTAGTCTTAAAATTTTTAAGAGAGAGAAAGTTAAATGCTTTATAATGTAGTATAGATATAGATAAAACATTTAACTTTATCTCTTTTATACATTTTAAGATTACTTAGGGGGTGTTTGGATAAGAATAATTTTTAAGCTTAAGCTTATAAGCTTATTTGCTTATTAGATAAAAAATGTGTTTGGATTAGCTTATAAGCTAATAAGCTCTTTTATAAAAAGTGTTTGACTTAGCTTATGTTTGTAAAATGACTACAAAGAAGAAGACAAAGTGGGTATATGGGGTATAAATCAAAATCAAGGATAAAGATATAAATGTATAAAAAAATAGCTTACCTAATGGAAAAAAACCCATTGTCGATGGGCCTATGAAAATGGACTTAACTACCTAAAAAAATAAATTATAAGTTTAAGCCAACAGGCTTAATTAATCACTATCTTTTTTATAAGCCTGGAAAATAAGCTTAAAAGCCCATAAAATAAGCTAAAACAAACACCTCGTTAATTTTAGTAGTACATGCTTTTATGTATAAAATAAAATATTCAGAGCAATAGTCTAATTATCAATTATTTTCTAATTACCTCAACTAATTTATGGAAACTATTACTTTAATAAATCATTAAACATGACAATAACTATTTATTAATCTAATTTTAGTTAAACCACTCAAATCAATACAATTTTTAAGGCTAGATTATCTTTTTCTTTAATTATTTATAATAATATATATTTTTATTTGTAACATCCCAATTTTTTTTAACTACAGAAAAACACTTAACAAAATATAATATCATTTAATATCAGAGTAACTGCGGAACATCGCAAGTAATTAAAGTCGGTTACAGATTCCCAAGGTACAAATTAGAAATTCATGTTTGAAACAAGTTTTCGTTACAAAAGTAGGAATCATTCGTAACGCTGAGCTGCCGTCACTGCCTTGGAGCTCCATGCCGGTCCTGAAAGATGGGAATTAAACAACAGTAAGCGCGAAGCTTAATGAGCATACTACTTACATAGCAAAACAGTTTAACATAATCATAATCACATATCATACTTTCCATACCCACTACCGTAGTAGTCGGTCGAATCATACCCGTTGTCGAAGCAAGCGGTCGCACATACCTGATTATAAAATTAGTCGTCATACACGGCACCTAAGTGTCAGTCAAAACATACCCGTTACCGAAGCAAACGGTCGCACATACCTGACTCATAAGAGCCAGTCGTCATAGACTCATACCCAGCACGCAAGTGTCGGTCGCATATACCCAGCACACAAGTGTCGGTCGATCATACAACACATTCTCAGTTAACACTGGTTTGTTATATAAGTGAGGATACTCACCTGGCAGTAGTCTCAGTCTCAGTTATCGGCAATTTACAGAATTGCAGAATCAACAAGTCCGGTAGCAAGAACTTACAACATAACTCACTGAATGAATACTGGGTACTAGTCCCTGACCCAAGCTACACAATTTATAAGTCCTCTAAGACGGACCCTACTCCTAGGTTGGACCGACACTTCTAAGTCGGACCAGGCCAAAATCGGACCACAATCTAAGTCGGACCACCATCTAAGTCGGACCAGGCCAAAGTCGGACCACCATCTAAGTCGGACCAAGCCAAAGTCGGGCCACCCTCTAAGTCGGACCAACTCCTTAAGTCGAACCACCCTAAGTCGGATAGGGTCTAAGTCGGACCATTAGGTCGGACGAGACCTAAGTCGCATAAACAGGGATGTAAGTAAGACGGACATGACACTTAAGTCGGACCAGGGGTCCAAGTCGGACCACTAATCACTTGACATAACATATAAGTCGAAAAACAGGGTTTGGTAATACTTCGAAACATAGTCAATTTAGTCCATTCCAGTTGCAAATCATTTCTAACATCATTAAAACAATTTTTTATCATTTACTTTGTGTTTTTATCAAGTTTTGATCTCTAAAATTTTCTTTCCTTCTCTCGGCCATTCCACCCACGAACGCACACACACAAGCCTCCAAGATCAGCTTAAATCCAAGAAAAATTACATCATGTTGATCACAACAAGGTTAGGAACATTACCTGATGTTTCCTTCTACAATTCCTTGAAGATTGAGTACAATAATAGTGACCTTGTTCTTCCTCTGTTCTTGTTGTTCGAGTCACCCACAAAACAAACAACACATAATTTTGAAGAATGGAATAGTGTAGGAACCCTTGGGGGTTACGCCCTAACTTCCTATATATACACATGTATCTCATAAGGCCTAAGCCCACTACACCCCAAGCCCAAATCCACAAGATGATGCATCAATTATCTTTACAACCATTTGCCTCAATTGAAATAAGCCCAATTAGGCCAACACTTTATTTCATAAATTCCAACACAATCCTATTATAATTCAAATAATAATAATAATAATCTTTCATAAATTTTGAACTCGGGTATTACATTATTATTTTATTTTTTCAAGACTATTTTAATTTTCATAAATAATAAAAAGGATGACCGGAAAAAATAAAGAAAACAAAAAAAGGAGAAAACAATTGGATATGTTGTTGAAGATTTCATTTCCTGACACTGTATTTCACACATACCATATCCTATTAAAACTGAACATGTTGTCAAGAACAAATTATTAAATATAAATCATCTAAAGGCTATAAACTGTTCTCCAAGTTCTCAATTTAAAAAGTGTTCTCATTTGATCCTATATATATATATATATATATATATATATATAGGGAGGGTTCATTTGAGAACCATTATTATTGCGAGAACCGCGAGAACTAATCTTAGCCATTCAATTGGTAAGTGGAATCATAGATGAAGAGCGTGGGGGATAGAGTGTGACAAGGTGCATGTAAGGAATTCATGGGTAGACAATTGAATTAAAGGATGAGGAATTGGACGGCTAGGATTGATTTTCGCAATAAAAATGGTTCTCAGATGAACTTCTTCCTATATATATATATTATATATTTATATATATTTATATATATACATATATATTTATATATACATATACACATATATATATAGGGAAGGGTTCATGCGAAAAGTGTTTTATTTGCGAAAAGTGCGAGAAACACTTTTGATTGGTTTTTGATTTTGTGTTTCACATTAATCATAATTAATATTTTTATTTAATTCAAAAGGGTATATTAGTAAATACAAATATTTTCTCTTTTCTCCCTCTAATTAATTTTT
This sequence comes from Drosophyllum lusitanicum, assembly GCA_032274825.1. Taxonomy (NCBI): domain Eukaryota; kingdom Viridiplantae; phylum Streptophyta; class Magnoliopsida; order Caryophyllales; family Drosophyllaceae; genus Drosophyllum; species Drosophyllum lusitanicum. Next base: position 2,533 of record JAUEJL010057651.1, on the reverse strand, counting down.
TTCTCTTTTCAATTTATTGATATTTTTCTCTCTCCTAAATTTAAAATTAAAAATGATTTTCTAGTATTTTATTAATTTAACGGTGTGCACATGTAAACACAACCAAATGTTTACTAGTTTTTTTATCATCGATGTTATGTTCACCGATGAACACACATGCTTTTTCACTGTTTCTTGTTATTTATATGTCTATCACTAAACTATGTTCACTAGTGCACTAATTTTTTATTTTTATTTTTTGCTTTTATTATAGTTACTATACCGTGTTCACTAGTGAAGGTGTTTTATATATAATTTATGTATGTCATAAACATAATAAAAAAATTGATCTAATGTTGGATGTTCACGTATGATCATCTTATATTTTGTATGTAAACTAAATAGGTAATTATTTGTTGTCTTATCAAGAAACATCAATGTACAAATAAAGGAGTTCCAATACATTATAGCAAAAGTCAATAATCGCATTCACAGAACAAATAAAATATGAATAGTGCTTTTGATGTAATAGATTAATTAAAAGATTAAGGAGATGATCCACTTTGATGCTTTAGACGACAATCACAAATAAGAAACAGTAGTAAAAACTCAACAACATCTTCAAGTTTCATACCTGACAGATGTCGGCTATTGTTGAGATAGGGATAAAGCGGTAATGGATTCCGGTGACGGCGGCGATGGATTCTAACAGAGGGAGGTTGATAGACATCTATTGACTATGCGGCGCTGATGAAGCTTGATGGTTGCTTATGAGCACAGCTGCTGGTTCGTCGGCCGATCATCTAAGCGGACACTTTGTTCATTGGCCATCTTCAAAGAGCAAGATAGGAGGTTGCACAATCTGCGCCCTTCCTTCAAGAGAGAGAAAGAGAGATAACAATTGAAATAAGGAGAGAGTGGATGTTATTTAGGGTATAGGTTATTGTTGATTTCAATTTACATATTTACCCTTTTTATTATATATTAAACTCCTTATAACAGACTTTAATTACCAATTTACATCTTCACCATTAATTTAATCATCTGACGGATAATATTGTTTCTTGTACTTTTCGTAAAAATAAAGCTTTTTGTATGAACCTTTCTCTCTCTATATATGTGTGTGTATGTATATATATAGGGGATGGTTCATTTGAGAACCATTATTATTGTGAGAATTGCGAGAACCAATCTTAGTCGTTCAATTGGTAAGTAGAATTCATGGATGAAGAGCGTGAGACAATTGAGTGTGCATATAATGAATTCATGAGTAAACAATCTAATTGAAGAAGAAGGAATTAGACGGCTAAAATTAATTATCGTAATAAAAACGATTTTTAAATAAAATTTTCAATATATTGTAATCACCACCCCACCCGTCGGCACTCACCATCAACTACTCCGAAAGCTCAGGAAATTTTGGATTTAATCCTAGTTAATGTGGGACCCGATGAATCGCTACACGTAAATTCCAGCCAACACAGTTGTGTATTCAAGTTTTTAAATACAGGTGTAGGAATGAGATGGGATAAAATAAAATATTCATATTTAATTCAAAAAAATATTATGATAAAATAAATGATTAATAATTGGGATCTTCAATGATTAATTAATCATGTTGACTGATTAATTAAACAGTTTATGAAATTATAAAATTATTTAAAATTCCACCTACTTGACCACTTATTCTTCATGTATTCAATCGAAACTTGTTTTTATTTTACGCAAATCGTCACTCTTACTAATATAAAAAAGTATTATATTTATAAGAATGAATATAAGATATATAAAAGATAAATTAAATATAATAGAACAGAGAAAATAACATACATGTACGAAAAAGAAAACTTCGTGATGGCAAGTCAATGAGTGGTAACCGGTCAAATGGAGCGACAAGAAGCGCCATGGCAACAGAGGGGCGATGATGGTGGCAAGATTGTGTGGTATCAACAAAGGAAAGAATACTAATATAATTTTTAATTTGTAAAATATCTTATATATGTAAAGCACAAATTTTTAATATATAAAGTATAATGGTCTTAAAGCATGCTTTATGTATATAAAATAATTTTTACACGCTTTTTCCTTGTAACAATTTATCGAAAACATTATTATCTATTATCTTAATTGCAAAAGGCTATGTTCATACGAAACAACAAAGTACTAACAAGTTAATTCTTGCTAATAAAGAGAAATTGTGTAAGCATTACTTTGTAGGATATAATTATGTATTAAAAATTTGATGACTTTTCCATAAATGCATTAATGATAAAAAAAAAACATATTTCTAAATAGTTATATTGAGTGAGTTTGGGGAATATGTTTGTAAAATCATATAAGAATGTTCATTCTTATTAGGGTCAATAATGGTTTAAGCATCAAAGTTTTACTTCAGTTTCAGTTTAATTATCAAAGTTTTTTTTTCAAACAGTTTTACCATAAAGTTTGAATTTATATTTAAGTTTCAATGTTACACATTCTTTTTGGTTTAAACCTTAAAGTTTTTTCCCAAACGATTTAACCCTTAAATTTTTGTTAAAAATGATTTAACCCT
>JAUEJL010057650.1:0-31318 GCA_032274825.1 Drosophyllum lusitanicum | reverse complement strand
CTAGTACGTCTGCTTGTTCTTTTCTTTATTCTTTAACATTTGCACTTCCGTTTCCATGTCCTCAATTCGTCGTTTTTGTTGAGTTTCAATTTTTTTAAGATTATTGATTATTACCAGCGCATCATTTAGATCCTTTATTAGTGATGCCTTTTCTTCTTGCCAATCATTTGTTTGGAATTGTCGAGTTGTTTCTTCAATCGCCTGGTCTCTAATCATTTGTTGTACCTGCTGCGTCTTTTCTGCTACCAACCCTTTGAGTAGTTGGACTTCTCGTGATTCTTCCCCAGCACTTGCCTCTTGTTTCACTTCCTTAGCCTTTACTTGTATGACCTTGCCCAAGTAATTTCGTGCGCATAGGGCACAGGTTGTAAGCTGGCATTCTGGGCAGTGTATGCGTGACATGTCAGTAGTCAATATGCCACATAAAAATTTCATATAGTAATCTCACCCAATGGTTTACCGTTTCTTTAGGGCTCCTCCCAGACGGCAATTGCACGGTCTTTTGATTACTATAAGGGTTTTAAAAAATTTGTTGAAAGGATTATGTCAGATCGTTTTGAACAAGATATTCAACACTGGTATGATAATTCCCGAACTGCTGAGCTTGAATACATTGCTTTTGATTTAGAAAATCCTAAACCCAAAATATCAGATTTAATCAATAACCTTACTTGTGTTTATAACCGCCTAAGTTTATTTTCAAAAGTTGCTCTGAAAAACTATAAACTAGTATTGGAAAAACAGAACCTTCTTTAGTCACAAATCCAGAAACAATTCGAAAACTTGAATCTTGTGAGGAGTTATTATGAAAAACCCAGAGTGAAACCACAAAAAGCCTTCAAAAAATCTCTACAGAAGTATAGAAAACTAAACCGCTCACAAAGAAGGAAGTTCTGAATCTTGTTTACGAAATATCTGAACAACCAAAATTGGTGGAAAAAGAAGCCCTAAGGCTTACGGAGGATCTCAATCAAAAGGTTCAGAAGGTTGAACACCTTCTACATGAAGCCAAGACAATCCTAACTGGATGAGCCTAGCAAATTCAAAAGCTAGCATCGAATATTAGGAAGCTGTACAAGTAACGGAGGAATTGGAATCTCCTGCAGTCGGATACGCTAAACCCTCTGATTACAAGGGAGCATTAGCCCCATCTGCCGCAATAATCAAGCAAAATAATACTATAATCTACCTCTTGGTTAAACAAAACCAAAGGATAACGGAGTTGGAAGAAAAGCTTGAAGGAATCAGAAGAACAAAACAAAAGCAGGCGGCCCCTGCAGAACTTGAAGAATCAATATCAAGTCTATCAAACAGACTTGATAAATTCTCCATCAGTGGAAAAACACCACCAAAACAGCCAAAAGGTCCGATATACATTTTTGAAGATCCTAACAGAATCTTTAAAGAACAATTTGATAAAGAGAAGAAATGAGTACATGAAGACCAAGTGTTCTGGACAGAAGCTCTACCAGCACCCATACGGAGCTCCCCACGCAAGAAGACCAGATCCGTGGTTATCGGAATCTCGCCCGACACCAATATAACATCCGAAGAGGGCTAAGGAGAATGAATAGCCGTTACCACAGAACGCTAGAATCAACGCTAAACCCAGATCAACAACTCGAAGTTTCGAGACAAAGAAGAGCAAGCCTAGTACCGGCGAAGGTACTATACTCCAATAACAGTGATACCATGAACCATCGCGTTTACCAGCACTATTCTGAACAAAGAATACTGTGCACAGAAGGAATGCAAGTGAACTTGCAACTCTGCAATCAACAAAGTTATGAGGTTAAAGCAATCTGGTTTAAAGCATATCCATATAGGAATCTTCATGATTCGACTTCTTGCCTTGCATAGAAGAAGTGCTGGCACTAACGCCTTAATTGTCCTACGTGATACAAGTTGGGAAGACATCACTCAGATAATTGGCACCATGGAGGTGGATTTATCCTCTGGCACACAACTGGTATACATGTTCCCAGACATGATCAGTGTAAACGACTTTCATGAACACATCCAAGTAGCAATCCAAACACATGGTTATGATTCTTGGCAAGGGGGAGACAGTAATCTCCTAATAACAATGCCAATGATAGGAAGGATGTCTAACACAAGCTACACCGGTTTCAAGTACAACATCTCAAACGTGGTGGACCACCTTACCACCACAGGTATAACCGCAATACCAGGAGAACAAAGGACGATCGAAGAATACCAAGGAAGAAGCTGGAACTTAAGACCTGCGGAGCAAATCACTGCTAGGATGCCATCAAGCGTCGCTGTCAATGAACGACTCAATCGAACGGTTAGTCTAAGATTTGAAAATTACTGACGCCAGCCACAACCTCCAAGATATTCAGTTGATAGCCGGGATAGGGAGGTCACCGATAATGGCCACCTGGAAGACGACGAAGAACATTTCATAGGAATCTTCCTTCAAGAACAACAGCCTCCTCATAACCCCTTTGACATCTACTTCTGTGACGACTGTAAGCAGGACGCCTGGCTCATTGAGCAGGAACCACTGAATAACCAAAAGCGCTCCAATAAGCCAAACAAATGTAATCAAAAACCATGGGAACAGTGGTCAACACTGGGAGAACCTTCTGGTAAATGGGATTACTACGTTCGATATGATAGTCCCCCACCAACAACACCCATTGAACAAATCATCCCTACCGGATGGAATAGTAGTACGGATGACTCGGAGGATGATAATCAGCCCGTATACATCATTGCTGAAAATGATACCAGCAACTCAGATGACGATGCTCTGGCCATACACATCATTGCTACTGGATGGGAAAGTGCAGTAAATGACAAACAAGGTATTATACATCATGATACTACCAGGCACAACCCCTTTGCTCCATGGCAACGCGAAGATCAAGTGGCACTGCATCTTTCCTTGCCTAATAAAGATGCACCTGATGCACAATTACCATATCCCATCTTTCGCAAATTCAAAAAAGATCTTGACAATCTTAAGGCTGAAACAGCTCTGCCTGCAACAGAGGAGTTAGGGTCCTCCTATCAACCACTGCAAGATCACGTAATGGGGCCCCCGGTGTACCCCCCTTAAGACAAAACCCTTTGCCCTGTCAAGAGACAACATTCCAGTATCCACGAGGGAGAAGTACGTTCGAAGGAGGATATGGATAATTCTATAACTCCCAATGGACTTTACCACCCGCTTGGTCTGAATCAGGAGTCATGCTATTCCTACCAGCAAACCCAGGGTTATGGGTAGACGTTATTGCTAGATGGGAATCAGTCACAATTAATAGGCTGAACAATCAAGCCTGGGAAAGTAATAAGGCCAAGCTAACATTTTTCGAGAATCTCTTAGGGGAAAGCGAGAAGCGAATGTGGCAACAATGGCGAACGACTTACCTGGAAGCATATGCAGCCCTTGAAGCAATGGCTGATGACCCACAAAATGTAACTTCCCAAATCAGACAAATAATCCTCATGGAAGATCCCTATAGAGGTTCCACAGATGAACAAGATAGAGCCTATCGAGACCTAGATCGCATCATGTGCGAGGAAACAAAGAACCTATGGTTATTTCTTGAGGACTTTAAACAACTAGCCATCAAATCAAGAAGAATCTACTTCCCGTCAACAACGGAGAAGTTCTTTGCAAAACTTTTCCGAGCACTATGAACAGAAATTGAGGAAGCCTTCAAAGCAAGATATCCAGGCCATACTGCAGGAGTAATACCGGCCATCAAATTTAGACACACATTCATCTCTGAAATGTGTAAGAAGGCAGCCTTAGCAAAAGAGTTAAGAGACCTGTCTCTTTGCTCAACGATCCCAATACCAGGCTACTACAGAAACAACAAAAAGAGATATAGCCTGCGAAGATCAAAAACATACAAAGGAAAACCCCATAGCTCGCATGTCAAACAGTTCAAAAGAAAATATAAAAACGACAGAGGACGAGTTAGGAAATGCATATGCTTTGTATGTGGCAAAGAAGGCCATTTTACACGAGACTGCCAAAGTTAAAACGGAAACATCGCTAGGTCCGCTGTTTATCAAGAACTAGACCTAGAAAAAGAATGGGATATCATCTCAGCAGACTTTGATGATAGCAGTGTGTACAGTGTCTCGGTAGGAGAAATTAGTCAACATATCAGCGCCATGATTCAAGATAGCCAGGTGGACGAGGCAACGTTTGTCCTAAGACTAGATTATACAAGTTGGACCGACGATGAAGATGAGGATATCACTAATATGCATAATAATCATACTGCATACATGTTTCACCGAGGGCCACCATCAAAAGTGACAGAGATGGTTCAATCCGCAAAGTCCAGGAAGCCCACAAAAGACTTACCGGTCAAAAGCAGAAGCTGCACGCAAACATGGGAAGAAAACAAGGTGACAAACTATGTCCTATGCTACTTTTGGGGCATATTGACTACTGACATGTCACGCATACACAGCCCAGAATGCCACCTCACAACCTGTGCCCTATGTGCACGAAATTACTTGGGCAAGGTCTTACAAGTAAAGGCTAAAGAAGTGAAACAAGAGGCAAGTTCTGGGGGAAGAATCACGAGAAGTCCAACTACTCAAAGGGTTGCTAGCAGAAAAGACGCAGCAGCTACAACAAATGATTAGAGACCAGGCGATTGAAGAAACAACTCGGCAATTCCAAACAAATGATTGGCAAGAAGAAAAGGCATCACTAATAAAGGATCTAAATGATGCGCTGGGAATCATCAATCATCTCCGAAAAATTGAAACTCAACAAGAACGAAGAATTGAGGACGTGGAAACGGAAGTGCAAATGTTAAAGAATAGAGAAAAGAACAAGCAGACGTACCAGGAAGAGTTCCCTGAATTAGGAAACTTCCAAATCTCCAAACCACTCATCCAAACAGAAGTACATACAAGAAAAAGCGCGACAGAAGCACCAAAACCTCGAAAGGTTACGAAACGACTGTACAATGTAATAGTCAAGTTTAATATCAATGACTGCCCCGGTTTCAAAACCACTGCAATAATTGATACCGGTGCCTCGGCCTGTGGCATCAATAAGACGGTCGTCCCTGAAGAAGCATTAGAAACTTTGACCCAAGAAATTTTCTTTAATGTGTTAAACTCTAGGCAGCAAGCAACACACAAACTCAAGCAAGGGTATTTCTATATAGAAGGCAACAAATTCAACATGCCCCTAATTTATGCATTTGACATGAATGTTACCGATGGTATTGAAATGCTTATCGGAACAAATTTCATTCGGACAATGAAAGGAGGGATTCGAATCGAAGGAGACGAAGTGACAATATACAAAAAAGTGACGAAGATCAAAACATCGGAACAAACGGAAATGGCCCAAATGGCTATTGAGGAACTTGAACTCAGCGAAGATGAGTACCATGAAATAAACGAAATCGTTTATTTCAGTCAAACCAATGGACGCCTGTTCCAACAAAAATTTCAACCAGTCATAGATAGGCTAAAAGCCCAAGGGTACATAGGTGAGGAACCCCTAAAGCACTGGAAGAAAAATGGTGAACACAGCAAACTGGAAATAATCAACTCGGAGATCACGATCGAAGACAAACCACTAAAGCATGTCACACCAGCACTACAAGATTCCTTTAAGCACCCCATTAATGCATTGCTACAACTCGGTGCCATTAGGCCAAGTAAAAGTAGACACCGAACCATGGCCATGATCGTCAATTCTGGCACCACCATCAACCCAGAAACAGGTGAAGAGATCAAAGGGAAAGAAATCATGGTGTTCAACTATAGAACATTAAACGATAATACGTACAAAGATCATTATTCCCACCCATGGATAAACACCATAATCAAACGAATTGGAAATGCAAAAATATTTTCCAAATTTGATCTCAAATCAGGATTCCATCAAGTAGCCATGGACGAGGCATCGATCCCATGGACGGCATTTCTTGTCCCCGAAGGACTATACGAGTGGCTCGTGATGCTCTTTGGATTAAAGAATGCACCAGCAATTTTCCAAAGAAAAATGGACAAATGCTTCCAAGGAACAGAGGACTTCATCGCAGTCTACATTGATGATATACTGGTATTCTCCCAAAATGAACAAGACCATGCCAAACACTTACAGAAGATGTTACAAATATGCGAAGATAATTGTCTGGTCCTATCACCTACAAAATTGAAGATAGCAGTCTCTCAGATTGAATTTCTCGGCGCTGTTATTGGAGAAGGGACCATCAAGCTTCAACCACACATCATCAAAAGGATTGTACACTTTAATGAAAAGGAGTTGAAAACAAAAAAAAGCTTAAGATCCTTCTTGGGAATCTTAAACTATGCAAGACAGCACATCCCGAGACTAGGCATTCTCCTCAGACCACTATATGAGAAAACTCAGGCGCACGGAGATAAACGGCAAAAACCTTCCGATTACGAGTTAATCAAGGAAATCATAGCCAAAGTCTAGCATTTACCTGACCTGGCGGTACCACCAAAGGAAGCATACATCATACTTGAAACTGATGGAGGTATGGAAGGATGGGGAGGGGTTGTGAAATGGAAACACAAAAAAGAAGATCCTCGTAGCCTGGAAAAAGTGTGCACCTATGCAAGCGGGAAATTTGCAACAACCCAGTCAACAATTGATGCGGAGATCCATGCATGTCTAAACACCCCGGATAAACTCAAGATATACTACCTTGACAAACAAGAGATAACTCTACGAATGGATTGTCAGGCCATTATTAGTATTCATAACAAAACTAATAGTAATAAATCATCAAGAGTAAGGTGGGCAAAATTCATGGATGCCCTGACCGGAACAGGAGTCAAGATTATCATTGAGCATATAGATGGTAAGCACAATATTCTGGAAGACTCACTTTCAAGAATTGTTAATGTTTGTATTGCATCATGCACAGAGAATATGAGGGAACTGAATCAAGTGGCCCTAGGATCAGCGGAAACAGCCCTGTAGTCCCTTATTATCTATCCCCCGAAGAACATCTCCGCAGAACTCATGAAGATTTCAAACCTTTACCAAGAATCTTCACAAGAACTATCATCGGCCATGACAACCCAGGGTCACTCTATCGACATTACCAGGTCAAAACAAACCAAGCACCCATTAGAGCAGATGAAGCCTCAACATACTCCTCAATCGCTCAAAATTTTGAGCTCGCAACCGCAAAGGACGCCATTAAAGACGTCTGCAATTTACAAGTCGTCCTTCAATACAAGGCCCAATTATGCTTTGGGAAAGCCACCAGAGACAACCATTGGGCCGACCAACGAGAGGATGTGCGAATCCAAAACAAGGAAGCCTAAAGAATTTTGGTCGAACTCGAAGCACTCGCGCAAAGATTGGGCCGCAACAACATCTAACCCGGCCCATTACAAGTGCAACCCGGTCCATGGAAGCCTTCTAGAAGATGATGCAAGCAGTGACGACAATGAAGATTGTATAGTAGACCCGGGGTGGGATGATTATGCACTACAGTATCTGGAAAAATCCAGGATAGATATCCCTGGTGCGCGAAGGGCCCGCATATAATTCACAAGTGTCGGACATTATGTTTAATTATTGTCCTTTGTATTATCGTTTGTATGAGTCATGAGGACAGCTGTAAGATATCAATAATGTCCCGAATATGTTGTGGCATATTCTTCCTTTCTATTAGTATATATAGATCTATATCCTATGGCAGAGGGGGCACCGAAAAATCTCTCTCTCTCTCTCAAAACCCACTGTAAAAACTTCCACAATTAATCCGAAGGTGTGTTCTTATAATCCCAACGTGTGCTCTTATATATGTTCTTATATTTAAAATTCTTATCCCTTGTATCTTAAAGTTTTAAGAGTTTTTCTTTGGTACAAGGATTAAAAATACTTCTTTCCCTGGAAATCGTATAATCTCCCTTCCCTGAATTCAATATTAACTTGTAAAAAAATGTTGACAAGTCAACCAAACCCATTTAAACCTCATAACCTACCAAGTGAGTGAGTGAGCTACCAGGTAAGAAGACCAAACCATATCATTACTTTGGATGCATGAAGAAGCAGCTAGCATATTCACATGTCTATAGATACATGAAAAGGAGGTAATGGTGAGTTCTTCAGAGTTCAAATAAATACATTTTAACTTGTAAAATCATTTACAAATCTGAACATTGAGAATCAGAAATCTCTCACCAACTCTTCTGCAAAAAAAAAAAAAAAAAAAAACACAAATAATCCCTAGAAATAACTCTTCACGACCCGCAAGATTGAAACTCATCTATGACATTAACTCGATATGCAGTTCACCATTACAGTAACATGTGACACCGTATAGTCCATGTTGTTGCCACACATGGATCTAGTAGGGATTTACGCCACGTGCATACCCGACACCATTTTCTTATACGTGTAAAAATAGAATATGGTTGCAATGCATAATAGATGTCTGAACTATATTTCTGTAATAACAGTGCATACTCTGCTTAAAAAATTCTAGATCTGCACTGCACAAAACTAAGGCCTTGGTGAAAGTTGAAATTTTTACTGTTGAAGACATTGACATTCTGGAAAAGGGTTTGCATATATAGAATTCTTTCTTGTTGATTTCTTCAATTTAGGTATAGCAACACCCTTGTGGTCACTTTCTTCTAGCATTAATTGCATCTCATTCTTGAAGGCATGCCAACTGCAAACAGAACAAAATATTATCTGTTGGTAACAATGGGTAAAAGAGAAATACTTTGTACTTTCACATATTTTTAATCAGTTACATAATTATACTTTCTTAATAACATCAATCAGGTCAATTTCTTACAAATTTGATCAGATTGCTAAATACATATCATCAAGTTACCTGCTATTTGATATGATCAAATTAGATAGACATGGTATCATTGATATGACATAATGAACTCTTTATGCAAACTTCCAAATGAAAAATGTGAAAGTACGAAGACCGATTTAAGTATTTTGGCTACTCAAGACACTGAAAGATGTTCGTAGAATCAAAACTAAACGATTTCTAGGCTTATTAGTACTCATGTCTCATGCCCTACCTTACTAAAATTCAACCAAAAAGGCATCTATGTCTTAGGTTCTTTTTATCATTTCTTCTCTTTATGAATCACTAATTTTCTACTACCTTAAAGATCAACAAGCAAAAAATGTCATGTACAATTTAGAAGATGATTTCTAGTATTTACCTCTGACTATTAACAAATAATAATAATAAAAAAATTGCAAGTCACCTTATGCTTGTGTTGTGCAACAAAACAACAAGCTTGCGCTTATCTGGAACAATGGTCTTTGCATGCCTGTAATGAAATTTTCGGTGACCCATGAGAAAATGTGGGAAATTTCCACCCTGTGTGGTTACAAAAACTTCACTGGACAAGCAGACAATATAGTCCAAAGCAGCCAACCTTGAAGAATAACCCTAAACAAAGAGTTATATAAGTTGCGACATACAAAATATTCATTTATAAATCAGATGAAACGCTTTATAATTTAGCATTTTGTTTGTAGCATTTTCTCTATATTGTCTTGAGTGTAAATACATTGATGATAAATAGAGATGTACCTGAAATGCTGCAAGCTCATTTGGTGAAGCAAGCAATTCCTTAGTGCGTAAAAGTGGGAACATTATCTTCAAAGGAGCTACATTTTTATCAGCCTCGTATATTTTTCCTGATGCCAAATAGATTGGAGTTGTGTTTGCAAATCCCATACCCCTCAGCATCATCCCTACCTATGCTGACAAAAAAAAAACACATAAATTTGTACCGAAAATAGAAGTTAGAACAGAGTGATCGTCATTTCACTGTCTATCTAAGATCTGATACATGCATAAAAACATGGACAAGAATTACATAAAAAGTTGATATTTTGATATAATTTTGAGAGGTCATCTAGCCTGATCAATGAGCATATGTGAAAATATGTGTTTAGCTTTTAGCTTACACAGATTTTGACCCTCAAACAGCATGCAAAATTCAAGAATTTAAAAAAATTTATGAGTTCCAAAAACCAACCTCTAAAGGGGTCATCGGACACCTTCCATCGATTCGATTACGGACAGGATCTATGATATAATCTTTACGTTTAAACTTGTCCCCCCACCCTTTTTCACGTATTGAATCCATTTCAACCTGTTCAGATTTTCCTCCATCATACACACAGCATGAAAATGCAACCATGTCCTGCATAAAACCAAACAGATTGGAAATTTATCTACTACATTTAATACTCACTATAACGAGTTGATTACCAAATCACACACAACATAGGTAAAATAATTTGAAAGTAAAAAAACTACAGAGAAAAACGACAAAGGATGCAAAGGCTAGAAATAAATTAATAAAATATATACGAAGGCCCAAAAAACTAGAGTTGGTTAATGGGTAAAATGGGTGTCTGGGTGCAGGTCATAACGGGTTCATTTTGATACATGTCGGGTTGAACTGGAACACTTTTTGTCCAGTCTTTTATAAAGGTTTGTAAACAATGTGTATTATACATAATTACAAAAATTATATTAACTAAAAAATCATCCGATTTTTTGAAATAAAGCAATCAAGTAGGTTGTATGAATTAAAAATACATTTAAGCCAACTTTCGACTTGTTTCCTTTTTAGCTAACTTTCTTATTTTACCCATTTGACCTGTTACAAAACATAACCGAACAATGGATAATAAGCCACTTAAAATTTTGACTTCTTTTAAAAGAAGACCACAAAATGATTGATTAGGAGAATAGTATCATACCTCCTCAAACCGAAGGTGGACAGAAACATATTTCCCCCCTGAATCTGAACTATCGAGGATCATTCTTTTGACTAGAGTCTTAGCAAGCGTCATGATTGGGATCGAGAATCTGAGTGCTTCATAATTAGTGAGGCATCTAAGATATTGAATATGAGGGGGGAGGCTTGAAGCCAATCTATTTGCAAAAGGAGCAAACCGAACAATCCTGCATTTGAATTTAAGATAAGTAATATGCCCTCTTAGAATATTCAAAACAAGGGCTAATTGCATAAAAAGGTAACCAACTTTGTGCCAATTTCTGATTTAGGTAAGCATCTTTTTTCCCAGAAAAGACCATTAAACTTTAAAAAAGTAAGTAAAAAATAAAAATAAAAGCAAACACATATTGTACAAGAGGGGGCAAAACAGAAAAAATAATTGATAAATTCTATGAACATGATAAAAGACAAATGTCCTTTACATCTAGTAGTTCTGATAACAAAAGCTGAACTAAATGGTATTTCAGAAAGTATAACAATAAAAAAAAAGGAAATGCTCAAAGTGCTAAATAGCACTAACCTCTGTTCTTTGAGGACAGGATAAACTACTTTCAAATAGTAATTGGCAGAAGCCCACGCAGGGACTCGAAAGTTTGGTATATTGCTTATATTGAAATCATAAACTTCCATTAGTTCCTTGGGGATCTCTCGAACTATATCAACATATTCCTTAAGAGTGGATATGAAATGTTGTTCATCATATATGTCCGCAAACTCACTGAGAAGACAAAAGAGTACAAAGAAAAATTAGTGCAAGCAACAAAACCAACTCTTAATTTTTATTTCAAGAATAATATTCAAATGTACGTATTGGCTGCAAAGTTGTCAAAGGCTCAAGGCGCACCAACACGCAAAAGGGTCATCAAGCCTGAGGTGTGAAGCACAAGCTCGGGCACAGGATTCACAAAGGCGAGGCAATACGTATCCAAACTATATAAAAATATATGTAGTAATGTAATGGACCTCAATTAATACTATAGGACTTAAAATATAAAATAAACTTCTATTTCATATTTCATAAACCAAAACATACTTAATTTTAAGCCTCAAACATCAAACAAAGTTCATTTCCAAAAATAAATATCAACAACTGAATTAAATAAAGAAATCAAACCGATGAAATGAATCAAACCAGGAAAAAACAAAAATCAGGTCACTCAAACCAGAAAACACGCACTGTAAATCTGTAAGTATACTAACTCTATAGTCAAACCAAATTGAATCAAACCAGAAATCAACTACTCAGTGTAAGTATTCTAACTAACTAACTCACATATTCTAGCAGCTAATTGATGAAGGAGAAATAAAGTAAAAGATTGAGATGATGATGTCAACGACGAGAAAAAGATAGAAACAGAAGTAGAAGATTGAGTCCAAGTAAAAGATTAGAAGAAATAGCAGAAATAAAAGACTAAGGTTTAAGAAAACTGAGAGGTCCTGATGGTAAAGGGAGGTCAAAATAATAATTAAAAAAGGGGTCAAAAAGCGCTTATATGCAAAGAAGTGCGCTTTTTCTGTGCGTCAGAGCTTCTGCGCCTCACTGCACTTCATGAACGTGCCTCGCTTCATGGATAAAAAAGCCCGAGGTTGTGCGCTTATGCACCTCAGTCGCACTTTTTACAACTATGAAAGGCTGATTGGCCAACCAAAGAATAAACTAACAAAAAAGATCCATTTGGTAGCTTCGTACATAAATTCAGAAAATATTTTGATACCAAGAATCCATTCTACAAATTTCTATTATAATGGCAACTAGACCAAGAATCTTTTTTTTGGAGTGTATAAAAGATCCATTTGATCTATAAAAGTGCAGATTAAACAGAAGAGCTAATCATGTGAAAACATAAATAAGACAATGGTGTTTGAAGCAAGTTAATTAATGTAAACTAATCAAACCTTCAAATGTTATGCTCTTTCCATCTCAAGTTACATGTACTATTATCTTCATGAAAACTTCTACAACAAAGCTTCGGATAAATTTTTCTAGCAAAATAAGATAATCTGAGATGGAGTAAGATAATTAATTAACTTGCCTGGGATCCCTCCAAACATTATGAAAATCAAAACGAGGAATGAGTAGTGTTGCATTCAAAAGACCAGCGACTGCCACCGCATTACATATCTGGCATTTGAAGATTTATCAATATCTAACAAATTTAGAGGATTTAATAAGTACGGTGTATGATATATATAAAGCCTTACCGGGTTATTAAAATGCTTATGAGTTAGAAAAAGATAGCACAAAGATCAATTGACCAAGGGAATTAAACCCTAATTAGTGATATACTAATAAAAATATAAACATAATGACAGGTTTAGTCCTACATGCATTACATATTTTACACAAGATGCATGAGACATAGTAGCATGACCTGAATATGAGGGTTATGCAAACCCTTACCTTCAATGTGTTGCAGCAATTGAAATAATACATAATACTAATATAAATTATTAAGCCTAAACATAAAGAAATGTAAAATACTAATAATCAGGTCAACTCAACAACATATGTTATACCAAGGCATAATATAGAATTAAATAAGTGAACCCAAAATCATTTGACATGCTTAAGCTAAACCTCAAGTATGTGACATACCGATGCACGTTGTTGATTTAGTCCGCCATTTGCCTCGATAATCAAGTACAGGTCAGCTATGCCAGTATCTGTCATAAAAATTTCGTTAATTTAGCTCCATAAGGAAACTGGTGTTTCTTAATGCTTTTTCAAATATGGAAATATTGATAAGCAAATAATCGTTGTAAAAACTGTAATAACATATATCATCCTTGAATAAGATAAAGAAGTAATAATACCGAGATTTTGACGAGAAGTTGGTGTCACGCAAGGTTTACGCTCTTTCAACTTCATTTTATATCTCCATACATCAGACAACTAAAGCACAAAGATACAATTTTTTAATCAGCTTCAAGAACATAATGCAACAAGACGATTAATTACTTACTACTCTATGTTACGGGAATTCTCTTACCAATTTCTGATGGTTGATGATAATGTTATAAACGTACATAAACCACCGGTGTCAAAAAGTGTGGTATTAAACCAACACTCCATGTTTTCTATGTTCACATTGGAGTTTAAGGGTTTTCATTTAAAGAACAAAACATTTCTTAGACTGTATTAGATAATGTCAACAATAAACAGATTTAACAGGATCATAGAGCAAGACAAGATGAAATTCAAACAAAAGACATGATCAGGGGGTATTTGGGTGTGCAAATTTTGAGTTTTTGTGTAAATGGACTATTATTGTGATTTCTAAATTTCTTAAGGTTATAATAATCAAATTTTGATAAGAAGCTAAGAACTAGTTGTAGAGATAATGATAACTGAGAGAAATGTAACACTACCAAACTATCCTAAGCAATTTAGCAACTTATTATCTGATTTTTCTCCTTGAATTTGCAATAATCACTTTGGAAATACAAACCCAAACAGCCCAATTTGGACCAAGTTAAGGGCAAATTCAAGCTTTTAAGGGAATTAAGTGCAGAAGTGAATACCAAACATTAACAGAAGTGATTTATGATCACTCTGCAACAAATTAGACATTATACAGGGCTGTAAAATTTGCTACAAAAATCAACAATAATTAAATTAATAAACCAATAAACCTGAAAATCCGAGGAATTGTCAGACTGAATGTCATACAGAAGATTCTGGAAAATCTCATGGCTACGATAAACAGAGCCAGGCAGAGGACTGGGATATAGCATTGCGGACAAGGGACTCATGAACGTGATTACACCAGACAAGAACAATAAAGGGAGTAGAAGCAAGTACCCACAGACCCTTCGCCGGAGAAACTTTCCGGTTAAAAGAAATTGACGCCGTCGAAGAGGTCGCCGGCGAAAGGTTTTAGTGAAATGGGTAGTGCGAGATGTGGGTGAGCTTAAAGAGCTAGCACTGCTGCTGCTGCTACTGTTGCTATTGTAGTAATTGAAATTGGCATCCATGGCTGCTTCTTGAAACAGTATTGATCTTCGATTCAGCGTGTAGTGAGGGTGAGAGATTGAATGGGAAAGTTGAGATCTTTTTTCTTGTCTTTTTCTGGGTTTGCCATTTTTACGGAGTAAGATTGATCACATCACCACAAAATTCCGTACAAGAAGGATTCTTTTCACGACTACTTTGATTTTAAGCTACGGTATCTTGTTCTTGGAAGATGCAATTAGGGTGTTAGTTTACTTATTTTATTCGGTTTTTAAGTTATTCGGGTATTTTATTTCTAAAAAATAACAGTTAACCAACTTATATAAGAATTCGGTTTATTTGGGTTTGGTTCGAATAAATTCTTGTTCGAGTTTAACCGATTAAGATTTCTTGCATTTCTTTTTTCGTTGAGTTTTTCGATTGTGTTCGTTTAATGGATTTACAGAGAAGTAAAAAAAATCATCGACGTGGTTGTAAGCTTTAGAATGTTTCATATTTATCTTCTCATATTTTTTTAATACGAGTATTTAATAAAAATAATTATGTATATAAAATAACCATGAGTCTCCTTAGAACTTTTTAATAAAAATAATTAATTAGGTATTTGATTAAATCAAACAAATGAAGTTACTTGACCAATGTAAAACGTTTTGTTAAGTAGGTATTAGTCCACTTGTCAACTTTCTATTCTATGATGTGGAACCAAATATGGTGTTTATAAAAACCAAATATGACGTGAAACCAAATATTGTGATTACAAAAACCAAATATGATGTTCACGAAAACTTAAATTAATAGATCATAATTCTAAAGCAAACATATAAAAAGTAGTGAAGCTTTAACTTAGCATATCTTAATTCCAAACGTCATTACAAGATCAAACTATAATTAAAAGTGAATCTTTAAATGTTTAATTTATTAAAACTATGAGAAAAAAAGATACATAATGACTAATTTATTAACTATTATGGTCAATCTTCTTATAACAACTTCAAAGGATATTGACCAAAAGAAAATATTTCAAAAGGTTAAAATCTTATTCGGGTTATCGGATATACCGAAACCCGATTTTATACCCATCACTTGAACCGAATTACTTTTGGGTTATCCAAATTACCCGAACAAGAAACCCAATAACCGAATAACTCGAAGTTAATTTTTTTAGTTCAGTTTTTTCGACGCCCCTAGTTGCAAATCTATTGAAAAAAAAGATTCGAAAGAAAAACATGAAAAACTGTGTTTTTGAGTTTTATTTAATGAAAAGAACGGGAGAAAAGAAAGGAATTTAAAGAGGGAGTTTACTTATTTTGACTTCAAAAAGTAAGAGTAGTTAAAAAGAAGAATTTGCTTCTCTTTTCTTTTTTTTCTCTTCTTAAACTTGAGAATAGACTTGCGTTTGGGTTGTAAGTTACTTACTCAGAGGTTTTACATCTTCCTATTAAATCTTTCTACTCATTCTCCTACTCACTATATCGTGACAAGTGTCTAAATCAAGAAAGAATATTAGAAAAGAGAATAAGTGAATTCCACACGTTGTCGTGTACGAGGAAATAAACTTTTCTTACTTCAAATTTGGTGGTAATTTTATACTCTCTTATTTTGTACTCATATCCATCTATGTACTAATAAGATCAACATAGGAGATGAAGAAATAAAATTTAATGGATTCTACATGTAACATTTTTATTAATTTATAAATTAAGAATCTTAGATTTCATGTGTTTTTCAATTGATAAATGTTTTTTTATCAACCGCAACTTTTCATTAAAACACCCAAATAAATCAGCAAGATGTTAAAATTACAATACAAAAACACCAACAATACAAAGGGAAAGTAGCTAACTAGATGCCTCAAACAAGGGGCTATAAGAGCATGGGGTGTACCCACACTTGGGCACCCCATGCTTCGCGTCACATCATCATAGCCCACATCATGCTTAAGTCATGCTTAATCCTTCGTACTACTTATGCTTTGCACGCTTTAAAATTTTTTATTAAAAAATATAATCTCTCATCTCTTTCCTCTTTTCACTCTTTCTCTCTCATCTCTCTCTCCTTTCTTTTCGGAAATGCCGATGCTTTTATGTTTTCTTCGGTACCGCCCCATGGGGGATGGTGTTCAGGTCGGCACCGCTCAAACACATTAGGCATGTTGCGTGTAAACCCATCACTCTAACACACACCCTTGTTCAAAGAAAACTTTAAATCTGACCAAAAAGACATGGAGGGTATATCAGTGGAATGAACTATGAAGTTTAGAGTTCCTAAAGTTTCATAAGGCTCAACAAAGTGTATAAGATAGAGTTATGTTTCTAATATCCTACCTTTTAAACCCATAATCACTTGCATCTCCAAAAAAAAAGGTTCTATAGAATCACAATGTGGAAGTGAAAAACTTTAGTTCTAAAAGCTTCCATATCTTATGTTTACCAAGTTTTGTGTTAAACATTTATAAGAATAAAAAAAATAAAAAATTTGGTGTATTACATTGTAGAACCTAGATGGCTAGATGGACTTGAGGTTTGCTTCTTCTATCACACATATATTACATGTGGAGTTTATTAACTTTTTTTTAATCTACCCTCTTGAATTTGACATATATTTTGATCTAATAAGTAAAAGGATGTATATAAAGATTTAGTAAGACGGTGTAAAACTTGTCTTCCTTTGACGACCTAAAACCTCCGTTTGTACAATTTATAGTTAGACTTCCGTTTGTACAATTTATAGTTAGACTTGTGTAACTAAAGGACTTAATGTATTTGGGATATTTCGTCAAAACTTAACCGATTTTTTCAGGCTTTGAGTTTAATCTGCTAAGTAATGTCTTACATCAAATAAAAAGTGAATTGTAATATGCTTAATAAGAGTCCTGAGTTACTCCACTCGTAACCAATTGGTTTTGAGTTGTTACGTGATATCAGAGCAATGTTCACCCGTAGTTGGTCAAGGGTCACACGGACTCCACGTATCCCATAAGTATCCATGTGTTAGGCGCGAAAAAAGAGAACGTCACACGTGAGGGCATGTTAAGTATGTCCATATCCGACGAAACGTGACTTTATAATGTGCTTAATAAAGGTAATGTGCTACTCCACTCATAGCCAATTAGTTTTAAGTTGGAACCCAAAAACTTACATTTTCATGTCACGACTCACGGATCAAGTGAACGGGTGTCAATGGGACGAGTCTTGACCCAAATCTAATCCGATTTGTTCTATTTATATAATTTAAAGGATTAAAAACTAGGTTCATTGACCTAATTAACGATACAATAGTCGACCTATTTACTTAGATCCTAAGTCCTTAAACTACGTTTATCATGCTAGACGTTTCAACTCAGTGCTGTCCCGTAAATTCTTAAGGCCCTGTATAGGAAAAGTGGGCTCCTTTTATACATACATATATAAGCAGGAATTTAGTGGAACTACGATATTTGTTATATCATTAACTAAAACAAAAGAAATGTAGTATAAATATTTTATACTACATAATTATATAAATCGTGAAATTCTTCTAGCATTATTGGAAACAAAGTTTTGAATCAACTCTTCATAACCAATACCCTCCAAAATACCATTCTTAATAGCTATCATTTTCAGTCTATTAAGTCTTTTTTGTGATATTCTAAACAGTAAGTAAGACTTCAATAACTTAAGCTTTGAAAAACTTGTTTATACACATGTCAACATTATTGGAATAGTCAACAAACTCTATATGCAATAATTAGGAAAATTAATTGACTTGTTTAAAATATTTTAACACGTCATTAGGTTTCATAGTTTCACTACATAAAAACGTGTCACACAACTTAAACTCTATATAAAGTTCATTTGCATCAAAATCTAATCGTGCATCATACTTAAGTACAAGCTTCATCATAACTACAACATGATTATAACATGACTTAAAATCTTTGTATTCAAATCCTTAAATATCAAATTTTTTAGGCTAATAGAATAATTATTTAAGTACTTCATAGCATTTCTATTTTATTAGGTGAGCTTTAAAAATTTATAATATTATATCTATATGTAATATATCATATATGCATATAAAAATTCGGGTCTTCTATGAAACGTGGGCCCTGTGCGGTCGCACCTTCTGCATTCCCTCAAAGACACTCCTGTAATCCAACTCTTTGCATTTTGTTACACTAATGATCACTGCTCACTTAAAAAGACGATAGTACCCCTTTCATTTGAAATTATTATATTATTTTAAGTTTTATTTAAATATTATTAAGTCATATTAAATAATATAACTATGTTAATTATTATTAAAATATATAATCAATAACCATTTGTTTATCACCACTACCACTAGTTTCTACCACCACCACCAACCACCTTCTACCACCACCTTCCACCGGCGTCTACCAACAACGACCACTATGAACCAGCAAGAACACCAAGAAATCTCAAATCGAAAGCACCAAGAATCCCAAATCAAGAAACACCACCGGAAAGGACCAAAAATCCTAAATCTCCAATCACGAACAACCATCCTCTACCACCACCGGAAACCACCCCCACCACCACCGGAAGCCACCCTTACCACCAAAAATCTCCAACCACCATCGCTAAAACCACTGGATATCAGAGATCACAAAAATCATATACATATCAATCAAAATCATTTTGTAAAACCTAATTTGTTCGAAACCATAATCAACCAAAACCTAATCATCTTTAAGAAAGAGTAAAAGAAGATGTTGTCGGCGAACGTGGTTTTCGACTTGTCACCGGAAAACCCTACATCTGAGGCGGCGATGAACCCAATCACACGTAGGGATGATGGTGGTTGTGGTCTTCTCCGGCGAGGGGAAGATGGGTGGTGGTGGTGATGGTCCTCTTCGCCGATCGTGGTAGTGAGTGGTGGTGATGTTGCAGAAGAGGGAGAGATGGTGGTGATGGCGGTGGAGAAGAAGTGAGGGGAGGGTGATTGTGTGTGACAGCGGAGAATGAGGAGAAGGTGATGTTAGTGGTCTACAGCGGAGGTACAGTTGAGAGGGAGAAGGAAGGGGTTGGGTGGTAGTGGTGGGCTATAGGTGGTCGTAGTAAGGAAAAGGGGGACATAGGTTCATAGTAGAGAGAGGGGATGAGGTGGGGGTTGGTGAGCGGCGATGATGAGCGGCACTGGTGAGAGTGAGGATAGAGGCGGTGGTGGCCTGAGAGATTGGAAGCGCCGGTTTTAGAGAAAAGAGAGTGGTGAAGCGAGTGAAACTGTGGGGTACGTTTACATATAATGTAATATGTAATACTATTTAATATTTTTAAAACTTTTTTCAATTATTTGAATTAAGGAAAATAATTTAAAAAAGAAATAAGTTTATAATAGTCTTTTTTAAATGAAGAAGTAAGGGTACTATGATCACTTTAGTTGCATCGGGGACTATGTAGGGACACCTACTGTAAGTCTATAATAAACATAGTTTAAGAACCAAACATGTAATAAGTGACATACCCCGAACCAAATATGTAATTAACTCAAAAATAAAAATCACAAAAATTGAAACTTCTTGATGATTTTGGGCATAAGTTGTGGTGTCTCTAATGTTCTTTGTTCATAAGAAAACTAGGAGTCACAAAGTTTAGTAATTATTGATTTTATTAGCTCCAAAGTGCATATGTACTAGGCTTACATATATCTCTTGAGGACTCAACTAAAGAAGCTAATGAGGGAAAAGAGCAGCTAACAAATAAAAAAGCTGGAGTTGGTAGTGGTGGGGCGGCGGTGGGTGGTGAGTGGTGATTGGACGGTAGTGGTAGCGGAGGACTGTGGATGGTAGCGGGTTGTGACGTTGGTGGTAGATACAATTTTAAATAAATATTATTATATAAATAATAATATATAAATAATGTTAAAAATATATTACAATGGGGAGAAGATACAACTATATGGGTGATTATTTGTGCATAGCCTTTTGCTATATATAACAATTAGGACGTTTTTGTCCCAACCAACCCACTAATTATTAATCTCATTCATAAATTCATAAGTATAATGATAAAAGCAACAATTTGTTGTTGTGTATGGTAAAAAGTTGTGTACAAAAGATTACCCTAACTATTTGGATCAAATTTCTTTTATGATCATGGTTTTTCATTTAACAAATTAATTATAGTTGTACAATCTTGACCATTCATTTTGATAAAATTCAAAATCCAATTTTGATTTTTGTTGGTCAAAATTTGATTCAATTTTGACTTTAGTTTGAATCAAATTTTTAGAAAGAATCTCATATATGTTTAAAATCTTAAAATATCGTATTTGCCAACCATAATTTACAAATATCATATTTACCCTTTATAACATTTTAAAATATCATATTTAACCAAAATTTTAGTTTTATCATTTTAAAATACTTTCTAAACATTTTTAATTATGTTTAACAATAGGCAATAAAGACTTGACGTAAAGAAATACAATCACATCTCTTTGTATCATTATACCACTAATTTGTTGTCAAGTCGGCCCTCCCTCTCGCGTCAACGCTTCCGCCACTGGTTTGGGTACTGATGCCGTGCTTGGTCATTATTTAAATTCTTAAATTTTCGCGTTTTATAATTATTTAATATTTATCAATTTTAACTTAACCTGGGTATTAGACGGGAATTTAATCTACTAATATAAATAAAAGTCTAACCTTTATCAATTTGACTACAGGAATTATAACCTTTCATTTAGTCAAAGTTAAGTCCTAACCACTCAATTTGATTGAAATTGAAACTCAATTTTCACTTTAAATTATCAAAATTAAAACTAAACTTTGACTTTAGATCAATTTAATTTATCTTAAAACTATTTCTTTAATTCAAATGTTTTATCAACTACATTAATTACTATCTTATCTTAATAATTATTCTACGTGATTTATGCCAAAATGGACGTATCATAAGCTTATTTATGACATAAGTTAAAAATCTAGAAGAATGTTCAATATAGTCCATACTTAAATCATAGTTCTAATGGACTAATTTTAGCCTTTGGATTAATAACATCAATGGACCAGATTGTATTTTAAAATTTTGGGCGAAGTTGTATTTTCATAATTCACATGTGATGCTTTTACAAATTCACATATGATTGTATACTGAATCACCTGTGATTTACAATTAAAATTTTAGAACTATATTTTTTACATGGACTTTATTCAACACAACTCTAAAAATCTAATGTTTAAGTTTTATAAAATATAATGATAATGTATTAGGAAGTCAATAACTATTTAATTAATTTTCCTACTAAGATCACGTAAACTACTAACCATTTCTTATCTCTTAATTTTTAATATCTTTTAGTATAAATAAATTATAAACATAAATAAAATCTATAAAACAATCCTATTTACATAAAAAAAATTAAATTATCAAATCTTAACTATTTATTTTTATAAATATTAAAATTCAATCTTAACTTTTCTTTGTCAACAATATAAAATTCAGTTTTGACAATCGAAGGCATTAATTATCATCTTCGTACGACACTATCTCTTAACTGAATTGAAATTGTAAAGCCGGGGGGTTATTTGAAAGTTTATATTTTATAGGGTTTAGTTTATCAAAATGTATCCAAATTATGATCTTTTGATGTTGTGTGTACTGATATTTAAAAGTTTTTATTGTGTTTATCAAACTTTTAATTTGTTGCTATTGTATGTATTTTTGTTACATAAAAAATGAAAAAAAAGTATAAGTTTAGTACATACAATAGAAAGTTTAAATACACACAATAGCGACTAATAAATGCTCGATACACACAATAGAAAATTTTAAAGTTTGATACATAAAATAACAAAATGTGACAAATTGAATAAATTATAATAAACCAAACCCTGTAATATAAGATTAGTTTAGAATATAATTAATTATAGGAAAAATGATCTGTAATGTTAATTTCACATAACTTAGGTGATATTACACTCAGTCACTCACAAACCACTTAAATAAAATGTAGTTTAGTCATTCTAGTATTTTATACTCATCTATGTAGTTTGTGAGGTGATGCTAACATTATGGATCATTTTCCTTTAATTATATAAGTTTTTAAAATATCTTTAGTAACTTTTAATATATAATAATTGGTATAAAATTATTATATATTTGTAATCGTCTTATCTACATTCCGATATAAAACTTTTCATGATTTTTAAAAAATAGTTTTAAATTTTAGACACTTTAAAATAAATTGTAGTATACAAATTAATTACATGTATGACTTTATGTTTGATTAAAAAACACCAATGAATATTTATATGATTGTTTTCATACGGTTGTTATTTTGTTAATTTTAATATGAAAACTACGTGTTTAACGTCATCACATTTTACCAACGTACATGTTTATTACTCAACATTAGTGCATTAGATGCATACGAAGTTATATTTATACACAAATTTATAATTTATAACACCGCTTCATTTTTCATTTCAATTACAAATTTTTCAATTTTTCTATAAATATTTATAGTTTATCTATTTTCTTTTAATCGTTCCGTGTATCACACGGCATTTAAACTAATATAATATTAATTAATTCAATTAGACAATCACAACTCTTCATTTAATCATATTTTAATATAAATAAAAAACTAACATTTATTAATTTCATTAGAGAATACTAACATTTTATTTAATTAAAATTAATTCCTTTGTTCAAAATTAAAACTCAAATTTTAACTTTAAATGGTCAAAAGTTAAACTTGATTTTGACTCTAAATGACCAAAATTGAAACTCAATTTTAACTTTAATCAATTTAATTTGTGTTAAACTTTTTTTCTAATTCAAAGTTTGTATCCACTACATTAACTTTTTTTTAATTATTAAATATGATTAATATAAATCTTTACTACAAATTGCAAAACACACTCACACCATCTCCTAAATCTACAAATTTGATGATCGGGTCTCTATAATATATGATTCTATATAGGATCCTTACTCCTAAATCTACGTCTTTTATTCACGGTAAGACTATAACCCATGATCATTGGGGACCCATTTTCAACATTTTAGTACGGCTAGACTACAATGGCTTAAGTTAATTTTGTTAATATAAATAAAAATGTAAATGAATTAACTAATTAGATAGCATATAAAGTAATTCTTATAAAGTTTTTTGAGTTTAATGGATCTAAATTCATAAAAATCTAATTACAAATATAAGTCTTTATGAGTTATATTAAACTACTATCATCTTTAAACTATGAATCTTATAATATTAGTTTGTCAGAAATTTACTATCAATAAAAATTAAGAAAAGATAAACTTTAATTCTTCCTACTTTATTTTCCTACCTATTTAATAATTAACATGTGTAATACACTAATTCTCTTTCCTCAAGTCATCTATTGATTTCGATACTTGTCTTGATCAAGTGAGTAAGAAAACAAAACAAAAATATTTAGTAAGAGTTTGAAGTCTTCACTTATAGTGTTGTCATTAGTTCTTTAATTTTGCAAAAAAATTGATCAAAAGGGAGACATGGTCTTTTGCAGTTACAAAAATCAGTTCAATACTGTTGTGAGACTAACCAACACCACAAGAAGAAAGCTGCACATTTCAATGGAGGTCAAGCTCAAGTATATTGTACCAACTAGCATTGCCTACAATGAATTCATGGGCATACAAAAGTTACCTTTTCTAATAAGAAATTGTAAAACTTGATGGTTTAATCAAATCATTTAAGAGGGTTTTCATAGATTTTCAAGTTAGAAAACCGGACCTCGGAAAAGCAATTTCCATTACCAGAGTATCAGACACATACAAGCATCAAGGGACTCCACCACCACTGTCACCACCACGAGCCGCTGCTAGGCCTCCCAGAATATTTTCCTGCTTTTTTATCAAAAGAAAAAATATATTTTAAACATTCTGGGTAAATAAATTTACAACTTGAGATACACCAAAGCTATGAAATAGTTAAAAGAGTAATTAGCAACTTGAAAAAATGACAGATTGCGAAACAACAGATACACAACATTTCAATCGATTAGAAAACGGAAATAAATTACTGCACTGACTGTTTGAGTTTCTTTCTGCTAATTCGTTTGTTAAATTCATGCAAATTCATAACCGCTTTGATTGTCATATATATATATATATATATATATATATATATAGGTTCAAAATGCTAAATACTCAATAAACTTGTTGGAATTGTGTGGATTTAACATGAACAAGAAATTTTGTGCCGACATATTTCTATTTAGGTAGAAATGGGAATTTCGACCCATTTACTTATCTGTGTGTTGGTTTTAGTTGGAGTTTTATCTCAAATGGGTTAAATTAAGAAAAATGGCTAAAGGAGGAACATATCAAACGAGTTGAAAGTTATCGAAAATAGACAGAGAAACTGTGTGGCTCAACCCAAACCATAATAAAAATGAGCCATTCCAACTAGAACGGTCGAACCCTTTTTGACCCGTTACCCAAACCTCATGACTCACCCATTTTGCCGCCCCTAAATAACATAGGTCCAACATTCATATCAACTTATATCTTAAAAACTACATCGAGGAAATAAATTAAATCATACGAACTCATCTCTAGAACTTGGTAATAGTAAAAATCGATGTAACTAATTTATACGACGATGGAAACAAAACTGGTTTTATACGGTCCACACGTACAACAGAGAAATTATAAGATTACTTGCATTTTGCTCCAGTAGAACTAAATTACTAAACAAATATTGTATTAGTTAGCGACACTTGCCTCTGGCTCTTAGATTTGATGCATGGAAGAACAGTTGTAGATCAGTTTGCGACTTCCTCTCCAGAGCCATCCAACTTCCTTTTCTTTGATGTAGAGTCCACATTGTCCTTTTCATTATGAATTTCTTTTTCCTTTCCTTTCCCTTTTTCTTTTTCAGCCACTTTCTCTTTTCCTTTTACCGATTGTAATTCACCATTAAGAGGAAACAATGGAGGTTCTCTACCACTTAGCCTACAAAACACTTTTTCAACTGTTTCATTTATTTCTCTCCCGAGCCCATTACTGTCTAAAATCAACTCCCAAACTGATTTAGAGGCTTTATCAAGTACAGGGGTTCTGCATTGAATCAAAAGGAATGTTATGTATAATACAATTTTAGACAATAGATCGAAGAAAAAGTTTATCAAGTTTTAAAATGAATTATGATTTAGACAATCAGATCACTTGATAAACTCTTACTCAAGTTCTTGCCGAAGAGCATCAAAAAGTTCCCTTTTAGTTTGTTTCTCTGCCCCTGGTGTATTCAGAACCTTACTCTGCTCTACCATCTTTATAGTGGTGCTCTTTAGATCTTCCTATACAATGAAAACAAATCATGAACTCATTTATTCTTCAATAAATTATTAAATTAAATGCAAGGTTGTAAAAATCGCTCGGCGGTATACAGTCGGTGAATCACCTTCAAGCGATTAATCAGCCTTGGCGGTGATTAATCGGTTTCTTGGCGAGGACCCTAAATTACAAAGGAATTTATTTTTAAAAAAATAAATAAATATTAGCAATATCCTAACAAAATAAGTCAATAACCACAAGCTTGAAAAATAAAAACCATAAGTCTATAATTAGTTTAAACCCTAAATACAACTCCCCTTCCATTCCTTAGACCCTAAACAGTTTTTTTTTCTTTTTAAATGAAGTCAAACCATTTTGTTGACCGCCAAGGACCACCAATGACCGATTTTGACCATGCCCAATAAGTTTGACCGATCATATGATTCTAGGTCAGTTGGCCGCCAACAACCGCCTAGGCGGGCGCAGATTTATCGGCAGCCAAGACCGATATTTACAACACTGATTAAGTGATTTAACTATACAAGAGAGATATCTACACAACTGGTATTATAATTCGAGGCGATGATAGTGTGTAATTCACTGATTCAGCAGTTTAGACGTCACCCACAATTGATGTAATGGATTTCTAACAACATAAAACAAAAATGACCCACTGCAAAGTTATTTCTGTATCATGAAAATTGATTGTTTTTTCATTTGCACCACTTCAACCTTTCACTTTGCAGGTTTTCTGTTGCTTTCAAACAAAGTAGGTTAATTACTGAAACTTTTTGGTGTAGAAAGATCTCAGTGGCCACCTATTCTATCAAAAGAAATTGGAGAAAAGAGAAGAAAAGACGAGCACGTCGTTATTATTTATGATGGTGTTAATCTACTACACCAAGGTTCTTTTCTTTTCCTTTTTCTTTTTTCTTCTGATGCAAATAACCACTACCTTCACACCATTAGAGTTTGCTTTTGATCAAAGTTATCTAAACCAACTGCATTACTGAATATCAGAGTGGACTTTCCACTTCTTTACTGTAATAACTCTGCTAATTCATTGTAATTATATCTCTATCTCTACAGCCAAGATAATTGCCATGACAAATGGAGCCTAATTGTTTTCACATTCAGGAATCTGATTTGAACTAAATTGTACTTCATTGGTATTCTATCATAATCTTCTTAAGAATAACTTTTTTCCCCTACAGATCAGAAATTTCATCACAAACAAGTTTTAGTAAGTTTCAAATTTTTTGCTGAAGATAAGCTAGTATGATCGAATATGATCAGACAACATAAACACACAAAGATCGCGAATATGAAAGGAAAGTAACACGAAAACCTACATTGGCTTTCAGCTGGTTAATAATCTTCAATCTCAAGGTGTCAATTGTACCGTCGTTCATCAACGATTCCAATACATCTTCCGGAGATATCACTGAAGACGATGATTCCATTCTAAATCCCTGAAAATTCCCAAGTTTGCAATTTTCAAAACAAACTCAAATTGAAAACTTCCTCAAAACCCAATTTCAATTAAAGAAAACTAGGGTTTCGGAATAGTTGAAGTCGAAGAAGGGATCTGCTTACAGAATTTGAAGTGTAAATACGAAGATTGTAGAACGGATTTGGTTATGGTATGAGGCGTCTTTGCGTTTGATTGTTGTTTGAAGAACTTGCATTCGTTAACGGGCTAAGCTGTGTTCCTGAGGTTTATTTACCGAACGAAGGTTAGGGGAAGGGGTTCAGTTTTTTTGGATATATATATATTTTTATTCTTTGAAATAAAAAATTTATTATCTACTATAAATTATTGAAAAAGTAACGATAATACGTGAAATTTATTAATTTTATTTTTCATACTATCACTTTCGGTTTTAGCACGTGTCTTGATCATAGTTAATGAAGTTTGGTAAGATGTATTCATATGAAAAGAATTTATGTTGAGTGAATGAGTGTTAACTTAACATTTACAATGAAATTAAAGTCAAGAAGAGAATTTTGCTAAACAATGATGATTCTTTGAGTGATTCTTTAATTTGATTAGCAAATGAATAAGCACTCGTCTATGTTACACATATGTATGGACAACTACCAGTGGTGGACAATGATAAGGATGCCCGACGACCTGTGATGATGAATGGTTGTTGTGGGCTGAAATGTTGGTCAAAGGAGGTAGGTGGTAATGATGTCTGTCAGAGGTGGGTGGACATGATGGTTGAAGGAGTGGGTAGCAAGGTAAAGGGAATGGAAATAGATGAAAGGCGATGAATGATGACGGTGGGGGCATGATTACCAACATAGGTGAGCAGATGGGGAGAACGGAGTCGTAAGCAGTTACCAATGTCACATAATTTTTATATAAAGCTTCTTTTCTTTCTCTTCCATAATGATAATCAATCCAATACAATATCCAAAAATTCTTCCTTGTTCCTCGTATAAAGTAAGAACGCAAAATATAACAACAAAATCATATTTTCAATCTCACCAAAATATTTATCAAAGCAGGGTTTCATCACCTTAACGATTTAATACGGATTTCGATCCATGGGTTGTTCATCAAAATCACAATCAACTTGTTTCTCAAAAGTTATGGCATTACACATAGTAGCTAAATCAACTTGTAGGCACTGTTCCATCTAGTTGGAACTTCAAGTATCAAGTAATAAATAATAAACCAAATTTTTATTACAAATAATTAGACATGTTATTTCAATGTGTCAATAATTTAATAAAAAAATATAACATTACATGAATACATAATTAAACTCTTGAGTAAGATTTTTTCTAATCTTACTCAAGTCCGGGGAGGGATCGCGCTGCGATCTATCCCGGTTTGCCTTATCTATTTAAACTCATTCCCATATCTGTTGGAGAGTCTTCTACCCGATATTTACCTCCATTCAAACTCTAAGAACACCCCAGGGGTGATCCAAGGCAGATTGGAGCATTAGGCTTGAAGATTAAGGCTTTTGGAGTGAAGATCAAGACTTTAATCATTGCTTTCATCCCGGTTTTGCTTTCTAATCTTATATTCATGTTTATTTATGATTCTAGAATGTTTAGAATTATGATTCTTGGCTAGATTTTTCTGTTTTCCTCCCTAGAGGAGATGAAACCTTGTAAAGTTGTTTAATTTCAATGACTTAGGCTATTTTTCATCATATATTTGTCTTGAAAGCTTAATCAAAGAACCATATGTGTTAAACATTTTGTTTTTGGATGTTTAGAATATGAGTTTTTATACATTAGAAGACCAATCTATTTGTGAGGCTTGAATCATAATTATCTAGGACCAATAGGTAATTTTGACTAATGATTGACCAATCATAGGGTTAAACTACTAAATAGAAACTTTAATGTGTGTTCAATTGCATTATAATGACCTTTATGTGCTAATTGAATGATTTGTTAAATAAAACAATAATTAAAGGTTAAGTCTTTCTTGATTTGAACTAAAACGCTTAATTATGCTTCAAATTGACTCATTGATCATATGGTTAGTTAATTGCATGATTAAAGGGTTAGATAATCTGACCAAGAGACTAATCATATTAGAAATCAGTATATGATGTTTAAATATCTTTTGAGGCTTGAAAAAAGTGGAATTGAATTTAGGGAGTGAAGTCTTTTTTCCATAGTTAAAACCAATCAAGTTTGCTTCCTTTTGATTCCTTTGAGCTACCTTTAGTGTTTTCTTAGGTTGCTAGTGATAAAAGTTTGATTATAAGTGCTAAAGTTTCAAAATTCCCCTTTATTTGCTTTTGTTTGCTTTTTAGTGTTTTAATTAGTTTAATATTGAATTAGTAGAGTAAAATCAGAAATAATACTCGCTCCCCTTGTGTTCGACACCCATACTTATTATACTAAACTATAAACGGTTAGGTTCTCTTGCCTATTCGTGTCGTATTAGTACTAATAAATTGGATTTTATAAATTTAAAACCGGTACGGTATAGCAAATCAAGTTTTTGGCGCCGTTACCCGGGAACGGTTTAATTTTGGTTTAATTTTACCGATTTAGTGTTAAACAATCCTTCTCGTGAGTTTCGGCTCAAAAGGAAGTTAATTTATAGTTTCTACCTGTTGGACGCACCGCGTCTAGTTGCTTGTCACGACGCGTCGCGGCGCGACCAGAACACTTTTGTTCTCTTTTTCACATTTCTGTTTCTGTTGGGCCTGTTAGGGTAGATTGCCGCTTTTAGTCGTTTTGCGAGTCTTTCTGTGTGTCCTTCGATATCTCTTTCACGATTATGAGCTACCCCGGGGATCAACCGATCTCTTGGGATTCCTTCCTTAAAGATTTATTGAACGGATTTTACGACGATGGCTTTGAACGGGATGATTTCGACTTCATCGCAAAAGATGTTGAGAATGACCACCCGATTGGTTCGCCTGATGAACCACAATTTAGTCCTAAATCGTTCTATTTAGACGACTCCAATTCTGACGAAAGTTTGCATTTTGAGCCCTACGCGGAGGTAGAGTCAGGAGAACATGCTCAGTCTGATGGAGATATTCTGCGATGTCTCGCTGACCTGCTCCAGGAACCAGAAGAACGTTCAGAGGATGAACCATCGACCCTTGTACAACCAACACCCCCGTTAGGTTTAGAACTAAAACCCGTATGGGGACCTTTCATTCTTGAAAGAGAAGACGTGGAAATTTGTGTAGATGAACTCTTAGACTATCTGGAATTTCTACTTTTCGAGAAGGAAACTCCGAAACCATAAAAAGAGGTAACCACGGAATCAAATGAGGAGTTGGAGTCAAAATACGGAATCCCTCTGACATCGGGAAGCCTCTGGGGTCCGTCGTATCTAGAGAAGAATCAGACTGATAATAACTTAAACAACATCGGGAGCCAGTTGGAATCTTTGCTTGAGTCACAATCGAGTTCGCAATCATGGGGATGATTCAAAATTCAGAACGCAGAAAGGAGGTCTGCAGATATCGAGAAATTTCAATGGAACGCGGCTCTAGCAGCAGCATTCCAAATCAGTAACCAATATACCTCGCCCGGTATGTATAAATATTACCACCCGCATTTGATTGCAAGTGTGAGGTTATTCGTTCAAATTCATAATAAATGAATCCGGAGTCAAGCTAAAGACTCAGATAAAAACAGGCGCTTCTCCGGAGGCAACGGTTAGGGTTTTCCTTTATTCTTTATTTTTGTATTTCATTTCCTTTCTGTTTAACTTTGTGGGTGTGTTTCCTAATAACCCTCACGAGACTATAACTCGTCCACTCGGGCTACCGAGGGGTTTAAAGGCTTGTTGCATATGCTAAATGCAACC
>JAUEJL010057639.1:0-19206 GCA_032274825.1 Drosophyllum lusitanicum | reverse complement strand
CCAAACATGTGTTTTGAAACTGTAATAGTTAATAGGGTTTGTTTGGTTTAAAAATTCCGCTGCATTGTTTTGAATTAGTAGTAAGTAACCAAACAGGTAAACATTCTATTTGCAAACAGACCCATG
The DNA here is from genome assembly GCA_032274825.1 of Drosophyllum lusitanicum. NCBI lineage: Eukaryota > Viridiplantae > Streptophyta > Magnoliopsida > Caryophyllales > Drosophyllaceae > Drosophyllum > Drosophyllum lusitanicum. Next base: position 19,080 of record JAUEJL010057639.1, on the reverse strand, counting down.
CAGTTTAAAAACTCAAATTTTCACTGAATTTAATATTAGCAAAGGCGGTGTTACAGTTTAGGTCAAAGTTGGTCAAACTCAGGGCTAGGCGGTACTAGTCGGAGCTACTCGGCTAGGCAGACAAAGGAATCAAAGTTTTTTTTAATAAACGCAACCACATATAACCTAGGTCAAAAAATTATGTTCTCACCGTCTCGTACTCTCCCGTTCTCAGCTTCTCACATTGACAGCAAACCCCATCACAGATAACAGTTTAATTCTTGCTCCTTTGATTCACTTATCACGTCTATCAACCTTTGATTCACGAATCACGACTGCAAATTCACAATTCTTTGAACTTCGATTCATCCAGGTAAGGAGTTAAAGGACTTCGGTTTTGATTTTGAACCTGTGATTTGTTTTTTAACCTTTGTTTCATGAAGAAAATAACACAAAATGAATAGTCTCTTTCAACCTTTGATTCTTGCACGACAGTACAAGACTTCGATTTTGGTTTGGATTTTCATATTATGACCTTTGAGTATTATTTACTGAATTCTTGAACAAGTTGGAATTGGATAATTCATAAGTTCGTAATAATAATATTTATTGAATTCTTGAACAACTTTAAGTGTTATTATTGAACAATTCACAGTCATAGCTTCAACCATTGATTTTTTGTTGATATTTTCATATTTGAATTGAATAATTCAATAGTTCACATGTTGATTTTGGATTTCTTAAACACATTACACACTTGATTTCATAACATGTTATGATATTACACTTTACGCGTTGATAGATTTTAAAGTGTTAAAGTGTTGGTTTGGATTTTGTGCAAGATAACTTATGGCATCATCAACGATCCCGTCTATGAAAACTACAGCTAGTAAAGAACAACATTGACGAAAACCCGGAGATGTTGCATAAGTAAACACGGTGTTGGCCATACTAACAACTTGAGAGTAAAATGTATTTTTATGTGAAAAGTGATGTCGGGAGGAATTAATAAGATGAAGCATCATATTGCTCAAACTTTCTCCATTTTTATATTCAGTGTAAGGGAAAAAAACTTCTAAAAAATGTATTTTTGTTGCCAAAAATTACTGTAGAAACTATAAGAGGAGTTAAATAGTTTCTATGTTCACTTTTTAAATTTTTTTAAATAATTATACCTTTTTTCTAAAAAATTATATTTTCCTTTTTATAGAATCAACTCTTTTATAAATGTATATTCTTGAGCATAATGGAAACAATAATCAATAATAAATGACAAAAATATAAATGCGAGTAAGTAAAGAGTTTAAAGGTTAGAGAGATGACATCAAGATTTATAGTGGTGTAGTTGAACTCCAACCTACATCCACTCCTTGACCTCCGTAAAGAATTTCACTAGCACAACGTGCAACAAGTTTCCTTAAACCGGAAGAGACCACCGGTTACAAACACCTTCAATTTCAGGGACGTGATCACCTCACGAGTCACGATGTTCTAGTCCAAGAACACAAAAAACAAACTCTTCACCGAGAATTCAAGATGCCTCCACCGAGGACTTCCTTGCCTCCACCGAGGTTTTCAAATAAGTGTCTTCTCAAAGAACTTTTACAAAGTGTTCTTCACCAAGAACACAAACCCAAGAACAATGTGAGAAATAGTCAAACCCACATGTACAACTAGTACTAACACTCAAGAAATAAAATCTCACCAACACCAACAATGGTGTGTACGGGTGATTTCACTCTTATAGATCAAGAGGCAAGTGAATGTATATATTTTAAGCTCTTTGATTCTCTCTTTTGAAGTTTAAACAACTCAAGAATCACATACATAAAATATAAATATGAAAGATCACAAGGTGTGATTAAATATTACAGAGAATTTTCTGTGTGAGAGGATGTGTAAAATAAGAGATCAATTATGCTACATATAGGCATGAAAGATAAAATCTCAAAAGCTGTCAGGAGACCGGATGGTCGCAGCTCACGGTCGACCATGACCTGGGACAGTGGGTTTCCAACACAGCTTTATTTGCCAGCTTAAAATGTTACTATTGGAGGCTGACAAATACTCACATTTTCTGTTATAAAACAGTACAATACCTATTAAAATAATATTTCTCTATGTACTATTTATTGGTATTTGTGAGATAAAACTTTTTAATCAATTGAGCACTGAATGAGTGGTTGAGAATGTGTCACCACATAAATGAGTTTTACTTTCTGGGCACAATTACCAATAAGGTTGTATCTTTTGTACTTATCATCTCTTTTATTTTATCACAATACCCAACATAATAATAACTCTTAAAAATATTTCACAAATATAACTTGAAAGATTAAGTACCTAATCAGTACACATTATTTGCATTTTCATATGTCTACGATTTGCCATCTGAAATATATTTCGTTTTTGTTTGAGGCAGTTTATTTTATAAAAATACATTTTCAAAATAGATATATCTTTGAGCATGTGGAAATGTTTTATAAGATATAAAAATTCTTTTGTTAAAAATCAATTTTTATATATATGATTGTGTTCATTCAAAAATCGTTTTTAACTAGGTGGGTATTGTATACGTTTGGCTTTTGTAAAATTTGCATACTTGATTCTTTTTTGAATCATCTCGTAATATTTCTTTGTGATCAATGCAAATTTATATTTACTGATTTATTTTGCCAAACTTATTACTTTCATATCAACTTGGATTTTTATAAGATATTTAATATTAAATCCGAATATTAAAATTGCATCATCAAAATATTTAAATAAATATTTATTCTTTGATTGCACTAACAATTACATTCAGTGTAATGTGACATGTGATTATACGTTAACAAGTCACCTTTTGGTTTTTATTTATTTTCATTTTTTAACAATAATAATAATTAATTTTCATCTTCACCATCCTAGATCTATCCGACAAAGATGAATGTTTGATTTCATGATAAAAGTTGCAAAACTGATTTCTAGTTTGTTTTAGTTCAGTCATGGTTTGATTTCGGCTTTTCTTCCTATTCGTCTTCATTGCTTTCTTTGTTTTTGTTCTTCAAAGATGAAGATGTAACTTAAAGATGTAGGTCCAGGTAGCCAACATTTAAAGATGTGGTTTGGGGTTAAACTATTTTGTATGTTTCAATTTTATGCTGTTTAAATAGTTTATCTTGATTGTTATTCTTGATTATGAAATCGATTATGAATCGAACACCATTTGCATATTTGGGTTGGGTTTGATTAGGGTACTTACACTTTGAATCGATTAGGGCTTGTTCATTTTAATTTTATTTCTATCTTTTGGATGAGTTTTACTAAAATGAAAAGTAAATCCAAAATTACTTCAGGAATCAATTTAGTGAAACCCATTTTGATTTATGAAATCAAACATATATAGGACTTGGTGTTTGTTTATCTTCTATTTGTTATTTGATTTAGATTACATGTTTGAAACATCTTCCATTTATAAAAATAAATCCATCTTGAATGTTGAAGATGAAAGATGAATAAATAAGGATCGTGAATGTTTTTATAATAATAATAACAATAACAATAATAATAATAATAAATGGATTTAAAATAATTAAAAAATAAAAATAAATAAATAAAAAGGTGATCCACCAACTTAAAATCGTAAGTCACATTACACAGAATATAATTTTCAACAACAAAAATACACTTTTATGATTATTGTTTTGTTTCCTACACTAAATATTAAAATGGAAAACCTTTAAAAATTAAAACCACATTCTTTACTCTTATGAGTGACGAGTGGCGACCGGTGGCTTCGACGGAGGCTTCATCTTCTTTGACTGATGGCTTCGATGATGAGTGACCAGTGGTGACCAGTGGCTTCATTCGACTAGTGGCTTCGACGACGAGTGACGAGTGGCGACCAGTGGCTTCGATTAGGGCTTCGACGGTGGCTTCATTTTCTTCGTCCCGACGACCAGCGAATAGGGCTTCATCCGTCCCGACGGTGGCGGTGTTGGGGCAGTGGTCGCAAGTGGCGACAGAGATGTTGGGGGCAACGGTGGTGAATGAAGGTGCCACCAATTTCACTAAGCTTTTCCCTTTTGAATTCCATCTCTTGCCAAACACAAAAAAGAAATGAATTACTTTTCGATTCAAATTCCTTCCCAGACTCCAATTCCAATGAAAAAGAATCCGCAAACCAAACGCCACCTGTTACGCAAAACAAGCGATTCATCGGACATAGAGTTTGATGGTGAGTTGAAGTGATTACGTTGTTGGGCTGCTGAAATTGCAATTTTATAGTCAGAAACCAAAAAATCGATCCTGTCGTTGTTCGATCCGATAAAAAGCAAGGTTTTTGACTTTTTGGAGGAATTGGTGTTCGGGAAGGGAAGACTGTTGTTAAACCCTTGAAAAATGAGGGTTTCCCCTTTCGTTGGAATCGCCATTACCATCGCTCTGATTTCTCTATTCTTCGCATTATATCCGTTCACCTATCACCCTCCTGCATCACCATCACCATCACCATCACCATCACCCTCGGTATGTATATTTCTTACTTACCACTTCTAATTACCCTGTAGATCAAGGATCTTCATGTTTCTTAAAAAGATTGATGATGGAGTTGCATAATCGTTAGCAATTAATTATGTGGTTTGAGAACAGAGGTTTAAATGCAACATCTTGTATGTTATTGTGAGCGATATTATTTAGCTTGTCCTGTAAATATATAGTTACTCACTGCTGCATTACAAATTTTTATGCCAGAGATTGTTTACAGAACAAGATCTTGCGATTTACAATGGGACTGATAATGGCTTGCCAATCTTCTTAGGAATCCTTGGGTACTTACTTCACTCTCTCTTTCTGTTTGATCATTATTCGGTGCTTGAACCACTGTTGGTACGTTTTTGACTTTTTGGTTTAAAATTGATCTATTTGTTTAAGTTCAAGAAGTTGTTATTACAGCTCTGTGGTAACTTTATTTTCTTAATTTTGACTTTGTGAGAACTCTATAACTGATTTTGTTGCTTGAGTTTATGCGAAAATACAATTGCATCTTGTTGTTGTAAAACTTGTCTACATCATTGTTTAATATGTAAGAATGGGTATAGGCTGTAAGAATAGGATCAGATATACTTAAGGTGGACTACAGATGTCAATATCTGTATACGCATGAGCTGTATGCTACATTGTTACTGGTGATTAGAAATATGTGGTATCAGGGTTAATGAAGATGGAACCTTTGCTCAATTGCCAAATTTATACAATACCTGCACAAATAACTGTATTATATCCTCATGTCTTTCAATTTACTTAATGATACGTGATATTTATATACTATTTATTAAGTATGTATATATTGTATGCTATGATTGATTATTTTAACACACAGTTGTTTGAAGGTATCAAGGTATAAATCTTGGCATACAACGAATCCAAAACGTAGATCATTAGTTGAATATTCATGCTGGTGGATATACGATCTTTGAACGTCCACTTTTAGCATTGTATGAAAGTTGTTGGTTTACCTGAAAAGTCAAATACTTTCCTTTTTTATTAAAAAGAGCGGATATCCTTATTTCTTTTACTTTCTACATACCACCAAACAACAAAGTTTTCATACTAAAATTTAAGCAAATTCTGACTAAACATAGTTATTTCGACCATAATAATGAGACTAATTATGGAAGGGGCATAACCATGGATTACTTGATTATAAATGCAAGCTAAATGAAACGTTATCGTGATAATTTGTGACTATCATTTTATTTTCTTACTTCCTACTCGTATGTTATTTTTGGGACATTGGCAATTACTCTATTAGTTATCTGGAATCTTGATGTAGATGTCAAACATTGGTGAGTTGGATTTCTATTATTTACTGTTCTTTCATTTATGGAATATCAGGTCAGTGTTTGATGTGACAAAAGGAAAATCTCATTATGGGAAGGGAGGCGGCTACAATCACTTTGCGGGAAGGTTTTATAGTTTTTCCTTGTTATTTTCAAATGTATTTATCAAATAAAATTGTTTAGTAATTTAGATAAAACTATAGTTATTGTGCAAGTCAATTGCCTTATAAAAGGTGTAAAACTTCCGTCACTCAAGGTTATGCAAGCTAACCTTGATCGACTCAATACACAAGTTATGCTCCGTTTTATGTTAGAGCTTAAAGTTTATACAAGTCAAGTGACTTATAAAGTTATAATGAACATAATCAAGATTTTAGTTTATATTTCCCAGAGTAAATGACTTGTTTAAAAGTTGAAATCTAAGGGTATTACTATTTTTTCTTTTTCTTTTTTAAATTTTATCTCTAACTTACCATCTTTTTTGTGCTGTACTAATGTTAATTCCTTCTATTGTTTGTATATCAGAGATGCTTCCAGGGCATTTATTTCCGGGAACTTCACAGGTACATTTGTCATTCTTGTCAGACACTGCACTTTTGTCTTGATGGTGATTTGCATTTTATTACAAAAAAATAATATATGTCATTCAATGTATGCAGGAGATGGACTTACTGACTCTTTGGTTGGTCTATCTAGCACCGAGGTAATTAATTTTTAGTCTCCGTAGTGAATGGTTTCATCTCTAGTTTCTCTTCAAATGATATCTAGGTGTTTGTCATAGTAAACCTGATCAAATCTTCTGGTTATTCTTGACCTCAATTATAATTACCAAGTAAAGCTAACCAAGATCCTGCTATAGCGCATGCAAGCTATTTCTGTGGTATAGTCATAGAATGAAAATCTCAATGGTATCCAAACAAATTGCTCTGTTTGAAAGAAACAAGAGTTTTTGTAAACTTCTTTCCTCTGAAGTCTGCTTGGAGTTGGTCTCTTTATTACTGTTAGACTGTTCGTAACTACTGGTGGTGAAAAGTTTTAACATTCTAATTTTATTTTATAGGTGAAGAGTATAGTTGAATGGAGAGACTTCTACTTCAGAACATACACGTAAGCTTATGCTAGTTACTAGGTTCGATTAATGTTTTCTAACGGGCATGAACGTCAATCAAGATTGAATACTTACCATAATAGGAAATATTGCATAGTTTGGGCCTTGGGGACAATCCAGGATCCAAATGGAGAAGTGTTTATTTTATAATTCTATAGAGCTGATTATAGTCTTTGTAACACTCATCATCTTGATGTTAATTTGTTATCTGTTATTGTTAATATCAGATTTGTTGGCAAGTTAGTAGGTCGGTATTACAACAGTGAGGGGAACCCTACAAAATATCTTAAAGGAGCTGAAGCAAAGGCAGCAAGAGGTGCACAGTTAATGGAAAAGCAAAAGAAGGAAGAAGCCAAAGTACCTGGCTGCAATTCCAAATGGAGCCAGGATGAAGGTTCCGAGGTATGGCCGTTGGCACTTCATTTACTTATTTGACTTTTGAGGTCAAACACAGTTCTTTAATAATTCAAAATTATACGCATTCGTCAACAAGAACCCGAAACCTCCCCTTATTGGTAATTCCCATAAACAATACAGCAGATGTCGGTCAAAGAAGTTTTTAAATACAAAGTCAATGCTGTTACAAGAAATCGAAAGCTTGTTTGTTTGACTTTAAAAGCCAAAAAGTATACCGTTACAAATGCATTCAGCAGAAAACTCATAGCTTTTGTTTTGCTGTGTATTGCAGGTGTGGTGTGACGAGGGGTACCCGAGGCTAGTTCAGAGGCCACTAGAAATAGCATTGACAGGAAAAATGAGCAAACGTTGTGCATGTTATAATGAAACAGATTTAGACCAACCCGGCTTAGAAGTTTATGAAGGATGTGATTATTTATCTAAAGTCTGTCGGCTTTGATCGTTACACAGAGGTTTTCTTTTAGCTAAGGACACACGGTATATTTTGCGACAAATTTTTTATTTTAATTGCTTGTACTGCTCTTTTGTCTAAAATTGTAACTATTTTATTAATAGTCACACATGTTTATTGACTGAACCATATGAGTACTAAAGTGTGACTGTGAGCTTGAGGCTTTTAAGCTATTCTGCTGACCATCTCAGTAATGTACACTTATGAAGACATAAAAGTGGTTTTAAACTTAAAAAAATGAAAAGTAATTAAAAAAAAAGCTAATGGTATGTAATGTATAAAATTGGGAAGAAAACATATGCTTTAAAATATAAAATACCTCTTATCTTTCCATCATATTTTATCTTCCTGCCTACTTACGGTGTGTTCTTGGGTTATTTTTTGAAAGGAAAGGAATGAGAAGGAAAGGAAAAAAAGTTAAATTTGTTTGTTTTTGAGTTTTTGTAAGGAGGCAAGGAAATGATAAGAAGGGGAAAGGAGATGTTATTTTGTTAAATTTTTTTCCTCCTTAAAAGTGGGATGATTGAGAAGGAAAGAAGGTCTCTCTTCGTTTCCTTACCTTTTTTCTAGCTTAACACAAACTAATCATTTCCTTCCTTTTTCTTTATTTCCTTTCACTTTCTTTTTCCTTACTTTTCTTCTTTAAAAACTCAAAAACATAGCGTTAATGATTAATGTGTAATGTATTAATTTTCTTTCTAATTTAATGATTTTGACATTTATCTTGATAAGTGAGAAAGGTGACAAATAAAAATAGTGTTTACTTCTCCAAAATGTATTAAATCATACCCGAATTGTTAATATGTGTATCTACCTTCCCAAAATGTCATTGTGTGTATCAAACTTTCAAAAAATGTGTTATTGTGTGTATTAAATTTCATATTGTATGTACTAAATTGATACTTTTTTTGCTTTTTTTATGTAATCAAAATATGTATAATAACAACAAATTAAAAGTTCAAGACATAATAATATTTTTGAAAGGTGGATACACACATTAACAATTGGGGTATAGTTTAATTCATTTTGAAGAAGTAAATATATAAAAATATTTAGTAGGAAAATACACAATCTTTTTTAAAATAGGTATATATAGGAAGAAAGCGTGAGAGAAATTATTATTTTAAATTAAAAAAATTAAAGTATGTGAAGCGTGGGTATTTCCTGGGTTTAAACATGTTTAAGCAATGAATGAGTTTTGTTGATGTGACATTAACGTGGTTTTAGCAAAGAATGCTTAAGCTTGGGTACTCCCCATTCTCTAATATAAATTGCTTGAAAAGTTAAATTCAGGGACGGAGCCAAAATTTTTAGTTGAGAGGGCCACTACCACTAGTAAAATATAGTATCTAAGTGAGATTAATTATTTGTCAGCGATATACGAAAACATAGTTATCCTGAATAAATTAACTATTTTAAAAAAATGCCATTGTACAAACACATACATTAAGGATAAGGATAAGGGCTAGGCATAATAATATAACACAAAGATGGTAAGTGTTATAATCAACTAGGTTGAGTGGAGGGGGTTGAACACCATTAAGTTTTCCTACTAGTAGGGGTGAGCGTGAGACAGTTTTGGGTAATATTAAGCTTAAACTAAACCTAAATTGCTAATTTCGGTGTTATAATTTTTAAAACCAATGTTTCGGTTTCATAATTTTCAAAACCCATGGTTTCGGTTTCTATCGATTATGGTTTTGGTGGTTTCGTGTCATTAAATGGTTTCGGTTTATAAACCGAACCCACCTCTTCTCGACTTAATGACTCATTTGCTTGATCTAATTCTATTTCTGAGTTTAAATTTGTCATGACTAAAAACAGCTTTTTATCCATCATTTTAGTTTAATAAATAACATATATTTTTCTATAAATATAATAAACAAACTCTCAACCAAATATAGAGAAACCTAAAAACGTCACCCAAATCATATAACCATACGTCGGAAATCTCAAAACGATTGTTAAGCTAGTAATAAATTATTAAAATACATTAAATAGTTATACCATTGTAAAATTATAGAATGTATTAAATATTTGGTGGGTTTGGTTTCTTAACGGTTTAGTTTTCTTTAACTGAAAGTGAACCGAACCAAACAATTTTTGTAAATTCTAAAACCAAAACGTCGGTTTCAAAATAGTTTCAGTTTTATTGATTCGGTTTCGTTAGTTTTAACATTTTAGGTTTGGTTTTTCGGTTTCTATTCTCGCAACCGGACTTAAACTAAATGTTTATTTTCATTAGGAGCTCCTATTTTATAAGGAAAAAAAAATTAGCAATTGATATATAAAATCGCAAATTTTAATCCTAAATTATCTTCAGTATTATTTGTATAGTTTTCTTTTTTATTATCTTATTTTTTTTTAAATTTTGATTCTCTTGTAATTTTTTAATCTTTTCTAGATCTTTTTATTTACATTTTATGTATTTATCTATAATTCTAAAAAAAATATAAAATTCGTATTTTTATTTAAATTAGCTCATATTCATAAATAAACCAACATGTACAATACATAGTACAAAACTACAAACATTACCCAATTAATAGTAAGTAATACCATAAAACATAAGCATACCCAATTATTTAAATTAGCTCATATTCCTACTTTTATTCTTTTTATGTATGTATGATATGAAGTTTAACATAAGTACATACTAGAGAAGTTTGTACTGTTTAAGGTAACTTTTAATTAAACAATTTATCTTATTGTTAGTTAAGTAAATCAGAATCAAATCTTTAAAAAAAATGTTGTTTTATTGAGGTGACTAATCAACCATGTATATATATTTTTGGTGATTTTTCAGTCAATATAAATATTTTGACCAATGGAGACATGAATATTAAAATATCATTGGACAACTACATAGTGATTTATTAAGGAAGCTAAGAATTTAACCATCATTTTTCTTACTTTTATCCTTTTAAAATATTTTACAATCGTTTGAATTTTTTTAATTATAACCAATAAACATTTGACCATATTGCCTCTAACTGTAACAATAATGATCTACATAAGAAATACAATCATGTCTTTTTATATCATGATACTACGTCACGTCTATCTTCCCCCTTACGTTAACACTTTCAACACTGATCTCAGTGTATACACCGTCTGTCGCCATTTTTTAATTTCTCATGTCTTTTGCGTATTATAATGATTTAATATATATTTATTAGTGTTTAATGTTTACCATTTTTTAAGCCGATTCGTGTATCACACATGATGATTAGTTACTATCAACCTAATACTCCTTCTATCACAATTTGTTTGGCATCTCATTGACAAAACTACCATGATTCGCCTAAACAATATCTGGTTTTTCGAGCCATTACTAATCGTGATTCGATAAAAACACATTTAGTTTATATATTACCATTGAACTATACAATACATGGGTACATTACACTCCATGTAGCACTTGGTTGTAGACATTTGCTACATCAATAAACCAGATTGATCGTCTAGACTCTAGAGTAACACTTAGAAAACTAGTTTTAAACAAAGCACTCACCATATTAGGGGGCTTAATTAATTAGATGCGCGAAATCAACAATGGCACAGAAGCAAGGGCATCCTCGCCCATAACAGGCTGGAAAAGATCCAACTCCCCATAACGTTCAAGAACCCGCATTCTGCAGTCCTCGGCAGCCATTAATCCAGTTGAGTAGGCACCGTGTACTGAGCCTGGGTAGTCAGAACTTGTTGCCTCCCCCGCAAAAAATAAGTTATCCACAGGGATCCTTAGCTTGTCATACAGATCATGGGGTTTTCCTACTGTATCATAGCTATATGAACCTAGTGAATTGACGTCACTGCCCCAACGAGAAACTAGATACTGAATCTGCATAGAAAAGAAAAAAGTTCAGAATCTAGCTGTTTAACTAAAAAGGGAGTTTGGATGTGCAAAATGAAGGTGGCTATGTGTTATTAAATATTCTGAATCAGATAATCAGTTTAAGATAAAAAGTATATAATGAGCAAAAGGGTAACAGCCGGTTGTGGAAAACAACGCTTTGATATGCTTTTGCTTATGAAAGGAGTAATACATAAAAGGAGACATTTGTAAAATGAGAAGTCTTAAATAACTTAAAAATCAGATAAAATGATGTTTAATTATTTGGGAAATTCTGATTATAATTTATACATCAAATCTATAGAAATATTCACAAAAATGAATTCTTGTGTAAGAAAAATAAAAATCGTTTGCAACATGCAAATCGAAGTCTCCTGAATTAGGTTAGATAAGGGTAAATATGTATACTCTTTTACTTTTATATTTACTTTAGTGTTGTTGCAGACTCATTATACAATATATTAATGCTACTTCAGATCACAATAAGCAGGTAATCAGTTCCAGAACACATATCCAAACACCCTAAACATGAAAAGAATAAAAGGTTGATTTTCAAATGTATTGTTACCGGGTCAGAAGCATCAGGAAGAATTCTTTTAAGCTGTAGAAAAGCAAAACTAGAAGCAGCCTCATCCGACATTTTCTCAATGTCTCTTGCAAGTTGCCCCGCAGGCATGTAAACAAGCACCGCATGACCAGTGGCCTTATGAAGATTAAGAAAATAACTGCATCCATATGAAGTCTCAGCAACCACTCCTAAAAACTCGACATTTGGCCAAAACACTCTCTCAAAATGCAACACTATCTTGTTCTCAATTCCAATTCCTAAATCAGATATGGCTTCTTCTTTCCATTCAGGTAGTCTTGGTTCAAAACTGATGGTTTTTGACTTCAAAACACCAAGCGGAATGGCAACTATGGCTGCATCAGCGAAGAATGTTTTACCATTTTCAACAGTTACCTTTACACCGTTCTTTCGCCTGCTTATCTTCTTTACCCTTTGCCAAACAAAAGGAATAACAGTAGAACAGAGGGCGTAAGTCCACAAAAGAAAATAGCAGATAACCAGATGTTAAGTAATAAAATTGATCAAAAGTTACCTGTGATCCAAGCGGATATCAAGACCTTTAGCAAGTGTATTTATAACTGGTTGGTAACCCCGTACCATGAGTCCATGCCCACCTGGAAGCAACTGTTCCTGTATATTGGAGAACACAAAAAAGTAGCAGATGCTTTAGCTTTAGAAGTGTGAAATATGAATAGGACTCTCATTGCAATACACAAAATACCGCACGATCTGGAAAAGGAGCAGGGCAGTAAGAAGTCAAAGCAGTTGTTCTGTGTGTGACAAAACGAATAGGGTTTGTTGACCCACAAACACTTTTTTTCATAAATATTAATACATAAAATATGTATAGAAGCTATATTATTACAGTGATTATCTAACTTTACTTATTAAGCGACTTTAAAAACTAACTATATTAATAATTTAGTTTCTAGATTTGACATGTTTGAAATAATACGCAACCCAAAATCATATACCATACCTTGTCCCAGCATTTAAGAGAGATGGTATCAGAATCAGCAGCAAACCAGCCTTCCATTCTACACAAATACCACTGCAACACCTTATGAGCAAGGCCCTCCAGCCTATACAAAAGTATAACTGCATCTGTTATAATTATGTACTTAAAAACATCATTTACAAAATTCGTTATTGTAGCTAGGAATACCTTAGTCTTGGGTTTCTTTCAAACACAATTGATATTGCATGCCGTATAGATGAGTCTTCGCTAAACTCTTCTCTTACTTTATTTGTCTGCATTAAATGAGCTACCAAGGTTATTAAAAAAATATTCTCGGACAACGACAAAAAATGGGGTACAAAAACGCATACAAACCTCTTCTAATATGCTCTCAAATACTTCGCCGACCTGTGAGACTAATTCTTGAGGAACTTGATTCCCATCCACGTCAAATAGCGCATAACTATAGAGGTAAAATAACAATCAGCAAAAGAATACATCTATATCAATAAATGTTGTATGAACTACGTGGTGCAAGTTGCAATTGTATCAACCACTAACCAGTTTTGTAGGACTCCACCTTTAGTTACAGTAAAGATAATGTATAAGGGCACACAATTATTACTTTATAGGCCATTCAAGAATGTCTCCACTAACATTTATATCACATTTGGCTAAAACACATGCTAATAGACAAAATGTTTATCAATTCTTTGAAGGGTCAATAACTTTTTACTTATACAAACTAGAAAAGTAACCAGGGTGTATTTCTTTTTATTTTTTAATTTGAAAATTATCACAAGACATTAGCATTTAGCTTCATTTCAGTCTACCTGATCCAACATGTTTTTAGCTAAATTTGGTATAAACAAAATTAAATACATACTTAAGTGACCTACAAATACGTTTCAATAGTTGGTTGACCTTAAAGACGAAAGTTAAACAATTTGGGGGCTCCCTATACACTATCCCGAGATATAAAACGCTTGAAAACGACTCACCTCTCCAAATCATGGTCATACAACACCGAGTTGTCACCACTTGTACGATATAAAGGTAACCCAAGTCTTCCAATGAGAGGAGCCAAGGGATTCTCTTTAGAAACCCCATGCAACCTGCAAAATTAACATTGTTTAAAATCAGCTTACCATAATTATATAATCAGATACAAGTGTGTGTGTGTGTGTATATATATGGAAAAGTTCAAACGAGAACTGTTTTTCCTACGAGAACTGCGAGAACCAATCCTAGCCGTCCAATTCCCCCTCCTTCAATTGGATTGTCCACCCATGAATTCCTTACATGCACCTCTAGTACGAAAAACAGTTCTCGTTTGAACCCTCCCTTTTATATATATATATGTATAGGCAAAAGTTCAAACGAGAACTGTTTTTCGTACGAGAACTGCGAGAACCAATCCTGGCTGTCCAATTCCCCATCTTTTAATTCAACTGCCCACCCATGAATTCCTTACATGCACATTGCCACACTCTATCCCCCCACACTCTTCATCCATAAATTCCACTTACCAATTGAATGGCTAAAATTGGTTCTCGTAGTTCTCATACGAAACACAGTTCTCGTTTGAACCCTTCCCTATATATATATATATATATTTATATCCTCTCATGTTGTGGTCAAATAAAGACTCGTCATGTCTCTCATGAACATGACAAAGTAGGTGTCAAGAATAGGTCCATAGTTTCTTTTGTAGGACTCACTCTCATGTTTACGAGAAGGGTTAGGATTCTCTCATGTTCCCTCACAAGCATGAGAGTTGACCCTACAAAGGGGACCATTCTTGACTAAAATAAGGGACCCACAGACATGAGAGGATCTTCACCCTTACAAGAAACATGATAAGTTATGTTTTACTACAACATTTAAGGATCTTAACCCATACGTATGTCCTAATAACCAATTCTCACCATGATGCCCCTAGATCAACAGGAAAACCGAATGAGTAATCTGTGCAGACTCGACCACCGATTCTGTCACGAGACTCGAGTAAAATAACCTGAATAGTTACATGAAATCGGTAACTAAGTATTTACACAATTCACCATTCTTATAGAAAACACAATTGAATCATATGAATTCATTAGAGTACCTGAAATGACGCGTCATGAAGGGCACGAGCAGCAGCGATCCCAGCAAAGCCACCACCAATTACAATAACAGAAGGTGAGCTTGAATGCCTTGTTTTCATTTTCACTAGAAGGGTACTACATTTGAAGCGCAAAGTGTCAACACTTAAATTCAAGGCAAAACAGTAATAAAATTATTCTGATTTTTTCTTAATTTACCTACCCTAGTGACAATTATGCGGCTCGACAGAACAATATTAAAATTTGACAGGAAAAAGGGGAAATTAAACAATCGCATTTTGACCAATGTAGGTAATCACTGTTCAAAGTACAAATAAAAAATAGGGATAATGATAAACCTCGTTTTCAGTTGGGGTTTACTCGTGTCTCCTGAATCCACGTTCTGATGGATGAAAAGTATGATCGAAACTGAAGGCAAGTTTGTAGAATTTAACTTGATAACAAGTACGAAATGACAGAGAGTGAATGAGTAACGGATGTCGTAGAATTCGAAGAGTTTTTATCAAATTGAAATCGGGTTATTAGATAATAACTACAACTGGATCAGGAAATCGGTTCAAATGTCAAAATCTGGGAAAGCTCAGTTGATAAATCCCCAAGAATGAATGGTGTTCAGTCTTGATTGTGACGACGATGATGCGAATCACAGATTTACATAATTCAGTCGCTAGATATTTAGTTGGTTTTATAGGAGAGAGAACCGGAGATGGACACATGAATTACGTGGCTCTTTTTTATCAGGAATTATTATTATTATTATATTGTTTTTAATTTGTGCATCTAAAAATAATTGGAGTTTAATAAGGTCGGTGGTACTTTCGTTGGTGATAGGGTAAACTGCGTATTATCAAGCATAGTCAACGTAACCGTTGGGTCAAAGTCTGTTCGAGTCCCTCCGTTTACAATAAAATCTATATTCTAAAGTGAGTATTGTAGTATTAAGACAAAGTGCATCCTATGACTATCCCGTATCTTCTCATTGTCACATCGGTGTCATATTATTTTTTTCTCACATCCTCCTTCATTTCACTCCTATGACCTATCATCCTAAGACCATGCGCATCGGCTGTTAAGCCAACGCTGGTTGAACCAGTTTTAGCGCCAAACATCATCGACGAATAGCCGGTCCCGGCTAATTCCAACCAACCCGGGTTCTAGCATTAGCTGCTAGTCATGTTTTTTTCTTTTTTCCCTTTATTACTCATATCTCTCTCCTCTTAATATATATTTTATAATTAATAATATATGTGGGTTGGTGTGGGTTGAATGTAGGGTTTACGGGTTAGAGAGAGATGGAAGTGAGAGATGATGTGGATGCTGATGTGGCAGTGAAAAACTCTAGAAAACTCCGGATTATATGCTGATGGTTTAACCCCCACATCCATCTCCCTCCAACCATCTCATCTTTCACCTATTTTATTTTTTTATTTTTCTATTAAAATTATTTAATTTAAACAATTTAATTTTTATAAATAATTTCCAAGAAATAATATAAAATATTATTATTCATAAAAGTAAACTAATATTTTAACAAAATACATTTCATCAAATAAAAAAGAGATCTACTAGTTGTTGTCGTTATTTTGTAAAATCCTTGAAATATGTTTGATTAAATCCGTCCGAAGGTTATGATGTGTTTCTCGGTTTTGGATTTCTTGAAGGTTAGCGTTGTATTGTTGCTCGCTAATATCAACCTCGTCCTCCTCATCAACTTGATTAGTGTTTTCATCGAAACGACAAATCGCGTTACCTTCATCTTCCAATATCATATTGTGTAATATAATACAAGCGTACACTACTCTTCATATTTTATCCGGGTGTCACGATCTTGCTGAGTTTTGTATTAGGTGCTAATGTTGTTTTAGCACACCAAAACAACGTTCTACATCCTTCCTTGCCGCTTTAAACTTTAGACGTCTTTGATCAATAGGGTATGTGAATGATTTGACAAATGTAGCTCATTCTGGATATATCCTATCTGTAAGATAGTAGTCGTGTTTGTAGACTCTTCTGTTTACTTGAAACGGACACTCAAGTGTTTTCCCGTTGTATACATCGTCAAATAACAGGGACTAGTTCAGCACATTAAGGTCGTTGTTAGACCCGGCCATTTGCCGAGGTACACTTTTGCAAATGAGATAACCCTTTTTTGCCTTTAGCATCCCATCCCTGTTGAAAAAATGTATACTCCGGCTCCAAATCCTCCAATATTCGTAAGAATAGTCGTATGCTCATACGGAACCGTCACCTAAAATCTCCTCATTGTAATTACTATTTTCTGCAATATAATCTTCAAAAAGTCGGTTGTGTGCACTTTCACGGTCTCTAGTTTGATCAGCTCATCTCCGTCTTGGTTCCGAACTTTCTGCTTCGCCATAATCGAACAACCTCTCTATATTTGTGTTTAGTATTTCACGAAATAAATCAGTGCTTGTTTTCCGATACGCAGCGAGATTTATTCCCCCTTTTGATGACGGTTCCAATCATGAACACAAATCATCCGTTTACGAAGACGACATTAGTTTTTTGTATATAAAAGAAACAAAATCTTTAAAAGATGTAAATTTTTTGAAGAGATAATGAGTGAGAATAGATGATTGTGTGAAAAAATGTGAATGAGTGGAGAAGTATTTATAGTTGTTAATTGGTAAAAAAGAATTTTATATATTTATATATATATATATATATATGTGTGTGTGTGTGTGTGCTTCCAACGGTAAAAAGAAGAAAAAATAAAAATCAAAGTTCTCGGTGTGAGAGTGGACCAGCGTAAGGGTAGATAGGAGATGGGGGCGGTAGTGTTTGGGCCGGCTCACGCGCCAACCAGCTCCTTCCCCCTAGTTGGATGCGACCGCCTAAGAGATGATTAAGGTTTTTCTTCCTTTATAAGATTGAGGATTTAAGTTCCGCCGCTAACATAGATGTATATTAGGTATGTGTATGTTTACCGTTGATGACGTATAGTCATACCTATTGTCTGAACCGAGGTTCACTTATGGACCGAAAGCGAAGCTCGCTTACTAATCTAAATCTCATGATATACCAGAGGTATTTTATGCAACAAGCAGCATGTAATACCCAGCGGACTACTGAAACACATAAATGGCATTGCCCAACTCCGTCCTATAAAAGGAGAGGCAACGCACAAAGTTTGGATCATGATATCTTCTTCTCCTCACTTTTCCACGCACTCTCTATATTTTTATTATACATACACATAGTATTGATCTTTTAAATATGTAAACATACCAGTTATGGCTTGACCATCTGAGGGCGGATCTCGGGGCTTCAGCCTCATGTCTTCTTCTAATGGTTTTTTTTACGTTTGTTGCATACAATTCAAGCTCGGAATATGAAGAACAACACAATTCAATCATCAAAACTGACACGACATATCAATGTAGCAACAACCACTAAAATACAAACAAAACTTTCAAGAAAAATGTAGTTATCTGATCATTAAATCATGATAATTTGAACTTTTATAAGATCATGTGGAGTGGATAAGGAAGCTCCCTCGACAGCCCCACTCCTTAGGAAACACCGCCCCTCCCACGATCCCGTCCCGAAATTTTGAGGACATTGCGAAAATTTACTACCAAGAGTTTTTTAAACGTTGGCTATATTTAATATATATTTTACTTTAAACCCCAATAAATACCTCAATCTTTTACCTATTTTTTTGGGACAAATAATACATACTGCTGGTAACACATAAGTTAGGTTTTGTCGTACTGGGTAGAGATCAAGTAAAAAGGATTTTATGGTAAAAAGGGTAAGAGGCAACAATAAAAATCCTTTTTATTGATTAAA